>JAUZNC010034914.1:0-19383 GCA_034780395.1 Vannuccia rotundouncinata
GTTCATGAATTTGTATATAAATTAGTTAGCAGTAATATTCTTTGATAAAAATACTCTTTAGAATTGTAAATGCACATCAAATATGATTAATATAATCTGTAAAAATGCTTATTCCTGATCTATTATTTTACATTTATAATACCTAAATTTTATATTTCTTTTTATTATATTTACCCGTAACAAAATTGTTAAATGTGTTTTATTTATTTATATTACTCCCCTTCTGATGAATTTTAGTAGTTGGGGAATAGACATTTAAAATAATAAATATATTATTTTGTATTTTATAACTATTGATCAATATTATTGATAGTGAATTAGTATATATTGACATTTTAAAAACTACAATTGCCATATTAAAATCATTTATTGTCAATTTTAAATTAAATTTGACCATTTTATATTACATTTATCAAATGGAAAAAATATCTGTAATTTATAATTAAATATTTATATTTTAAAAATTATTATTATATTATTAAAATCAAAATTGATATGTATTTGAAACATTATGGATTATTCATCATTATTGAAGTATCACCTAATGCTATTTATATATAATATCTGAAAATGGTGTATATAAAACATCAAAATAAAATACAAGGATAATACTTCTAAAACACAAACAAAATGTAAATAATTTTTAAACAATATTAAAGTTTACTTTAATTTAACAAACTACAGATTAAGATTATAATATTCTACAACCTTTTAATAATTGTATATCTACTAATCTTTTATTTATTTCAACTAATTGATTATACAAATTTACTATCAGAATATCATGATTGCATCCCACAAACTATTCATTTCTATTGGGTGTCTTTCTTTATATCCGTCGTTAAGAGGAGCGACACCAAAAAATATAGAGCGAGCAACAAGAACCCTCATTCTGAAAAATAGTTAGCAACTAAATTTACACTAAATTTATCTATGGAAAGTATAGGATCAGCTTATAACCTAACTCTTAATAAAAATAAGTTGATTGAAATTATTTTTACTAGACCACGATTTGTGACCAGTATATCAACCCAACATCACAAAAAAACAGTAATCAATGTACTTGGAGTTACGTTCAACTCAAAACTGTCTTACTCTCCTCATATCTCTAAAACTATTGAGAAATGCACAAAATCCTTATTTTACATAAAAAGTATGCAGTCCCACAGACGATCGAAAGAAAATCTTCACAATATATTCCAAGCGATAATTACCTATCCTTAAAATAACGTACGCATCTTGACTTAACTCCATTTCAAAAAGTTATTGAAAGATTTACAATTATTTACTTTACAAAAGTAGTAAATAAATACAAAACAAAATGAATTAATATATGGACGTATTTTGTGGGTTCTTGACCAAAGATTATCATTTAAAAGTGACTGTCTAAATATATCTTTAATACAATTTCGTTTCAGAGTTAACCTCATATGTTACGGCCCGTATATCAATTTTTTTGTGGAATGAGCTAACACCCTTTTTGCCTTTTTGACTTTAAAAATTAATATATTTAGCTTTCAAAGAATTTGGACAAATATAACAGAAGAAATGGGAGATATTAATTACTTAAGACTTCTTAAGACTTCCACCTTCCTTACTACTTGCTCTAAATCCTTTTCCTATTTGAGATTTACTGTGAAAATAGGAAGAATTAATCTTATTTTAGTACATTTTATCTATATTATTTATGTTATCTATCACATACCTACAATTATTATTATATTGATTTTGATTCATTGATATATATTGTTTGTCACTTTTCTTATTTCAATACAGACTTTTTGTCAATACGCGTTTCCAAATAAGGCTCAATTTTCAAAAATTATTAAACCATAACTTAATGAGAAAAAGGAACTTTTGTCAGAAAAACTTTTAATGTAAATGTAAATGTATTTCCATATAAACAAATCGTTGGATTAATATTCTTAGGTAAATTTTATAAAATATAATTTATAAGTAAAACAATTATACTATAATAGAATACTACTACTAAGTAGTATCTAATTTCTGTCAATAAAATATCCAAATAATTGTAAATTGGTCTTGCTCTTAAAATCTGATTAAAACAAGTAAATGCCGAACAATATTTCTGCTCAACTCTAACCTTCGATATTCATTCAATATAATTTCATATAATGTTAAGGTTTTATTGATTTTTTAATGTAAATACAACTTAGTAAAAAATATGAGGAGTTTTTTTATAATTATGTCATAATTATGATAAAACTAAAGAGGGAGAGCAGATCGTCCCTCTTGACACTTAAAAATCAAAACAAAAGTCATCTTTTACACCATCGGTAAACGCGTCAGGTCATTTCCTTTAATTCTAATCCCGATAGTAAAACTTTAAAGTATACGTATACGTGGGTGTACATGTTGAGTAGGTACGTTGAGCTAATCGGATCAAATATATTTTATAAAACACCCCGTTATGATGTGTAATTTGCTATAAAGATCGTTTCCTGACTTCTTGTACGAAATAAAATTGAAGTTAACATTTATCTTATTTATCTTTTTTATTGTAATTTATTATCAAATTATATATTAAAAATGTCCGTTTTATTTTCTATACTTAATAAAAAAGACATTCTTAAAATATGTATAGGTAATATCACAGCAACATATATTATTTATAATACTTTCTTATTTCGTTTTATTAAATCTTAATAATATATTTAATCTTATTTTATTTAAAACCTGAAAAGGCACGAATAATTGTTTTGCCTATCATTATTACATAATCGGTAGTTGTATAATCCGATAATTTTTAATGAGTCTAGATTTGAAATGATACTTAATCCTTTAGAGACGACAGTTTATAAAATCAAAATGGAGCTCACGCACTATTAACAATTTTTTTTAGAGGTGTGGTTAATAAAAGGGTGCTAATTGTCCTGTGAATATTAGTTATATGACCTCAGTCAAGGAATATACTAGATGGGTTAGGTAAATATACTTGCCTAATCTCACTGAAGAATCTCGATAACTGTTTTTTTCTATTAAAATTGGATAATCTTTAAAAATTTCACTAGAAATAGTATTTATAGATTTTGATTTGGTCGCATCTTCCATATTAACCTCCATTGAGAAATAAGCATGGATTAAAAATTGTTTGGAATATGAGAGTTACGTAAAAAAGTATATCTTCATTCAAATGTTTTAAATATTTGATACGTACTTATATTTTTGTATGGAAACAGCGAAATGCGGATATACATAATCATTTATCGGATCAAATAATATAGTTAATGTAACAATGCACAGATACCTACTAACTGAATGGAAACTATAACACACAATCGTATGAAAATAGATTTAAATAGAAAACACCCACTTTGATAAAATAATAAAATCTATTAGTATTTTTCTTTTAAATTGCGGTAAATTTTATCACAACGAGGTTTTAATTTTACGGTTAAATTAATTTATAATATTATATGTAATATAATACAAGTCGTCCTGGGCCGAGTTGTCTCAGGCTGAGTTGTACCATTACCATATTATAGTGTAACAAATTCACTTTATGATGACACATAAAATCGATACTTTTACTCACTGTTATCGCCACCGAATATCTATCGTTCTCTGATTGGTTTGACTGTAGCAATGTATTTAACGAAGTCTTCTTTTATTGGTCTATTTTTTCTGACATCTATCTATGATCAATAAAACTTCAGCAGCCATCTTAGATCTAAGCTATGTTTGCTTGCTATTTCCCATGGTTCTCTTGTCTGTTATCTGTATTTTGAAGTTTTCTATTTATTGAATCTCTGCTATATATTGTAAGTTGTTCAATTATTAATAGTTTTAGGTTGTTATACTAATTTAATCAAAATTTATGTTTAGAATATACACTTAGTTGATGCAATTTTAACCCTTTCTATAGGGATGTCTTGTGTGAATATCAATTAGTATTCTTTTTACTTTTTCATCTATAAAACTAAGATGTTTCCTTTGTGGAATTCATAACGTTAACATAATTTGTAAGCTTGTCGTTTTCCGATTATTTTCTAGATTAACTATAAACAACCTAGCTTTCTTATACACCAGGTAAAATCATTCATATCATAATTAACTCATTACTCAATAAAAATTCATAATACATCAAACGGTAAAATAGCCTACCGGCTAAACAATCTATAAAGCTTTATTTTGATAACACTATTTTTTGATTTTCTGCAATAAGCTTTGCAGACTATTTTAATAAGTAATATAATATAATAACGTGACATTTCTATCCTTTGTAAGTCAATGTTTATTTCTCCATTAAATATTTTAATCAGAATACACATGTCTGCAACGATATATTGTTTATTAAAAATAATAACTCAAATGATTTTGAAAATAATTAATTTATATAAATATTATGTCATGAAATATTAACCCTATAAATAATCAATACACTAACACGATCGATAAAAGATGGAAAGAGACCGAAAGTATATCGATAAAGCTTTCTGGATTAGAATTCTACTAATTTCTTCAGTTGTTTTAATTGTTCTCCACTAAAGTAACTCTTATTTTTAAAAATATGAAATGCTTATAATGTTCATAAATTTAATAATAAATTATAATACGGAATTATATAATTATTTATCACGTGCATAGTTACCATATTTATTAATAAATAGTTAAATCAAGGATTATGTCGAGATTGAAAATTTTATTAGGTCTGTTTAAGTCTATAATCAATTCATTCTGATTCACTTTCTTGCATGCCAGAGAATTGTTAATAGAAAGCCGATACTAGTTCCCCTAAATATTCGTTTCGCTCAAGGCAATCAGAACAGAATTATATGTTTGAGAATTAATTATTGATAGATGCGTTAGATATGGGTAATATTTAATTATTGTTATTTACTGTATTTCGGATCCTTCACTTGTACAATATGAAATACACCTACGTAGTTATAATATGGATTACTATTTATTCTTATATTTTGAATTTTTAAACAATGCTCTTAATAATATAGTTTTATATAAGTAACTAAAAAATTAAAATTCTTTTCAATATTAAAAGACTTAATTACTAATAGTAACTATAGCAATATATATTCCAGCCTATCGAATCTAAAACGAACTCCTAAAATTGTGGAAAATCGATTTTACCAATATCATATAATAATATGGTAAAATAGGGATGAATAAATTTATGACCTGTATCTCAACTCCGCTCTATGTTTGATTATTCATTATTAAAGCAATCTGAGTTATCATCTACATCTCTATATGTTAAGTCAACAGCAGCGCTATAGTTATTTTGTAAGTGTATGTACCTAGACTTATACAAACTTTAATTGCAAACCAATGTAAGTTATAACTGTATGTACAACATTAACGTACAACATTTTTTTAGTTAATTAATTACTAAATTTATTCAAATATTCAATATCTATTGATTTCTAATATTCTATTATTCTATCTTGGTGTATACCTATACTGAATTTCATACCGAATTAAGTATGTACTAAGATAAGACTGCCATAAATATATAGGTAAACTTTGACACGTGAATCCTCACGATTTCAGATATTGTTATTTAAGAATACATTGACTTAATATGTATTATTTTGTAGTACACACAGTCATATTTTGCTTTGAATATCGCTTAGTGTCTGTCTAACCTACTCATTCGTCAACGTGTATAATAGCAATTAATCATCAAAGAGTATGATATTTACGTAATAACGAATTATTGAAACTCTAAATAATTTATGAGATAAAATTCATGTCTTTTTTCGTATTTACTGTTATGCTTATTAATAATTCCTCTTTTATTTAAAGTATACAATTTTTTACTTTTCACGGAATTTAAATTTTTCGATTAAATATACACTGTACAGTATCATATTATTTTCCCTTGACTTTGATGTAATTTAAAAATAAATTGTTTACAACTACATAAAGTTACGATCCAATATTATCAATAATAATTAATATACATCAAATTACATACCGTATTTTTTCTAATAAACGCCTCCCTAGAAATCTATAAACGTTAACAAAGACCCCCCCTTCTAAAATCAATTTTTAACATTATAATTTAATATAATGCTTGGATCCTACCTCTAATTAATTTTCAGGAAAGGATTTTTTTGCCATAGGATTTATATCTCTATATAAAAAAGGAGTAGGTTAATACCAATGACATATATATAATTCATATAGACCAGCAAACTGACCAATATTCAATAGTAATAAACGACTGAGGAGGATTGAATATTCGATAATCAATACCAAATTTAGGGGCGGAAGTTCAACATTAACTCTTTAAGATTGATTAAATTTATAAATTTAAACAATTTAAATACTTGTGATATAAATAATTATATAATATGTACCATTGAGTAATTATTATAATTACCCCATGATATGTACAATATATAAAATTTTGTTCAATAATACATAAAACATAATATTAAAATCATTAAAAACAACACGAATGATATTTAGTGTAATAAGTTTCGAAATTCCTCCTTAAAACGAAACTAATACCGTATATAATTGAAATGCGCTTTGGACGTTCGTTTTTTTGATCAGTTTTCCAGTCTAGATAAATAAAATACTAGTCAATGTTTAGTACTAAATATTAAATAAACGCCTCCCTAAAAATCTATAAACGTTAATAAATGTTGAACAGTTAATTTTTAATGATAATAAAAATATCGATTTGTCGACCTAATACAGTACATATTTTTTTCGACAAATTTATATTGATATAAACGTTATCGATTATTTAGCCAGAAAGATTAAATAAAATAGCATGTTAGTCTAATCTATCCTTTGTTAGTCTTTGCAAAATATTGAATAATATTTATTTTTTCTGGCAAAATTGATTCGAACTACGGTGTATCCAGAAGTCCAGACATATAAAGCATTTTTTTGAAAATTTGAGATGTTCATGTTTCTATGAATAAATCGTTGAGTTGATTCTATGAATTTAAATTGTGAAATATATAAAAGATGTATAATATAAGTTTTATTGTGATGTCCCTGTCACAGAGAAATCACTACGTTTCCAACAGATCACATTTATTAAATACATTAGTTTCATTAACATTAAATATGAATTGTACATACTAATAAATACTTAAAAGTGTTAATTGTCCTATGGATCTACTTGCTGTCCATGATGTTGAATGCATAAATGCGTTCTCTGGAATGTCATCATGTTTATGGATTGCAGCAAGGAATTGCATTTTTAAGTCCTCTACGTTCCTTGTCCTCAAAGCAACGATTTTGGTTTTAGTATAGCCAGGAAGATACAATCACGTTAGATTTTCCTTCTGCATATATTTCATATTCCTCTGTAAAAAATATTTTTTACTTTCATAAACTATTGTCGTATTTTTTGCAGTATTTGTCTACGTACTTTACGTTCTTTACGAAACTGTTGACTTGTGAAAATCAATTGTGGATTACACTTGTGAACTTGTGTTTTATGAAACGAAGATTCTTGTGAATTGTGGACTTGTGCTTTATGAAAAAGGCCCCAGCATTCTACTCTGTTTACATTATATTTCTCTGAAAAATATTACACCTTTTCGGTTTCCCATGATTCAAACCATTATCCTTTAATGTGCGCAATTTGCACTTCATCCGACCCCCTTCTGAGTGGCTGTGTAGGATTTTTCTTAACTGATTCAACGTCACCTCTTTCGTTAGGCCGCCTGCTTCGCTTTCTGTCAAGAATGGTTTCACTATATAGTGAAGATTTTTTCTTTCTAGATCGCAATAACTGAGGTACTTGGAGACTCTTCATCAAACTTGACTCTTAACTTCTGTTTCAAACTTCTAATTACAGCAATACTTTTATCACATTCATGATACTAATAACAAGCGGTCAAAATTCTAATTTATATTCACTTTGATCATTCTTTTGTGAAAGCTAAACAACATTAACTAATAAAAAAATCAAACTTTACGAAAACAGCATCCTATACATATTTCACAATGAAAATCCATTGAAGCAAATTCATCGATTTATTTTCATAGAAGCATTTATAGAAATCTGTACTTTCAAAAATGTGACTTATATGACTTTTGCGATTTAGGACTTCTGGATCACCCTGTAATAATATAAGTATAAGATCAATAATTCTTCGATAACACACTGCGTTATTTATACTTCTGCACTTTTAAATAAAACCCTATCTACAATTTATTATCAATATTAGAATTTTATTATTATTATTTGTTTGTATTTCCAGATAAAAATGTTAACAAAGCAGAGAATTTGTCAAATTGGACTAATAATTGTTACATTTACACTAATATACGCGATAATTAAGCGTCCGGTGATTCATCAAAGAATATTGAGCGTTGTCACTAAGGATATACAAAGTGCCGAAACAGAAAAACCAGGTGAACAAAAGAATACAGGAATAGTAACACAATTGGAGATAGTAACAAAGGCGCAAGTAGTTACCACTAACGCCATTACTACAACTACAAAAAGCCCGAACATCAAAAATCCTCTTATAGTCTATACGACAAATCCAACCGAGTCTTTTACTTCGGCAAAACTCCGATATTCCAAAGGACAGGCTCAAATGTACGTTTACAATTCGGGTGATCTGATTTCACGTTCCATTCTAACGAGTGGATCTTGGGAGGGGGGATATATCGCTCACATGGAATCGTGGTTCGATAAAATTCCTGATCTCAATCTGGTAGATATAGGATGTAATCTGGGAGTATACAGTATAGTAGCTGGCATGCGTGGACGTAAATCTGTGGCAGTTGACGCTAATATTGACAACATTAAGCGTCTGCGTAAATCATTAGTGGACAACAAGATCGACGATAAAGTCACCCTTATCTACAATGGCATTGCCGATGTCTATTCCAAGTTTGCAGTATCGTCTCCAGAGGCTGGTAATATAGGCCACTCACTACTAGTGAAACCAGGAGCCCAGAACTCGAAAATAGTCACTTCTGTTGTTATGGATGACCTTTTAGAAGTTATAAAGTTTAAGAAGGCAATCATGAAAATCGACATTGAAGGTCATGAATTTGATGCTTTTCACAAGGCAGATAAGCTGTTCACTGAAGTGGATTTTATCGCTGTTATGATGGAATGGGCATGGATTGGTAAAAATAAAAATCAGAACATTCCAGTTTTTGTCAAGAACTTTTTTATCCGTTTTGGTTACAAAGCTTATCCTCATTTATTGGCTTCTATACCTTTGTCCCCGGAGGCTCACACCCAATGGCCCTGGGATATTGTGTGGAAGAAAAGTGTATCTCCTTAGGATTATATTTTCCATTATGGTAGTTCCAATCGCTGAAATAACGATGAATTCTGTATACTTTCTTTTTAACGAACCATCTAAAATCGTGCGTTACTTAATTAGAAATAATTTTATACTATTTCTGTTTTGGGGAGTTCGTTTTTGTGGACTATACTGTATCTATTTCTATTTAACATGTTTTACAACAGCATTATTTGTATACTAAATTGTTTAGTGCCTTTATATTTACGCCATCTTGTTTTTGTAATTTAAAGTGTAATTTAAACCGTAAAAAGAATTATCGATTAGATTCATTGGCTTTGTTTATTGATTGTTCGCTTCACTTTCCACCATAATACACATTTGATATTTATTTGAATAATTCTTTCTAAATAATTGACTCAAGTTGGCTGTTATAATAGTTTTTGTTCATTAATTTCTTTCAAATGATTTTCCTTCTTTGTTTGGCTATGACAATGTGCCAACCACAATGAAATCTTCAAAATATCACTTACTCTTGGATTGTCCACTTAGACACTTTTGACTTTGTATGTGATTGCTTTGTTTAAATATAGTGTTATATATTATACAATATATTATCTGACTATAAATATGTTATATTAATCATAATTAATAGTTAATTTTAATCAAATAGATATCATCCGGAGACATTTAAATATATATTGTACAAAAACATTTTTATTTATTTGTACTCTCTATCTATCTTCAATGTACATTGTTGATGTCTACAAGATTGATGTCTACACATATGTCGTATACATTTTATATGTCCCATCCAATTTACAGAATTCTTTGTACATAAAGGGAGATATATATACTACAAGTTATAGGTCCTTTTTATCAGTTGGCTTATGATATAATTATGATATAATTAAAAAAATTATTCCATGTATAACTGTTATCAACATTCTAATCTTTGGACGTCTGACTGTATAAATTGTTTTTCTACTATTGTGTTATTTTGGCTAACTGACATGTTGACAGTATTGTGTATTTTTTTATTACGAATTTACCTGACCACAGGTGGTCGGCATGCTATGTTGAACAATATGCTTTTGGTCTGAATAGTGCAATAACATTACGTTAATAATATTGTATGGCTAAAAATATATATATATATAGCATTAGTTCAATACTGGTACTTATATACATTGCATCTATTGTTTTTAGGGTATGAATTAAATATAGTTTTTAAACATATTCATTAAATTTTGTGTGCATATTGATCAATCTACATATTCCATTTTAAATACTTTCGGAAATATACATTTGAATTTGTGAATATAAATGGACTTAAATGGTATTCCTTCGTTTTTAACTGAAAATTAACACGATTGCATCTATCTGAGCATCGTTATTTCGGCGATATATAAGTACCTATATTAGTTTTGACTTTATAAATTGCATTATTACCTATTTTAAAATATAAATAATGATGCAAATAAGTAGAATATTCAAAACTTAGACAACGTCGAAGATAATAAGTGTAATCATAGATATTATTTTATAGAACTGAAATAGCTGATTTTTGCGACAGCTGATTTTCGAATGTATATATGATTTTTATCTGCCAAAGGTATGTTTGGACACAAGTCCTTCCATAATCTGTAAGAGACACATACGAGTACAACCTTTTGCAAAGGATTTAGAATAACATTTTGAACGGGTTCGCGCTAATTATTTTATAAAGACAAACAAAAGTAATTTTTGAAACCATTCATGCAGAATATATAGAAGTATTTGTATAATAATTTATTCCAGATTTATTACTATAGTAATTACCAGTATATATATGTAGGCTTCATAATTCATAATTTTAATAACTCATAGGTAATATTAACTGATCATATATGGGGAGTTCAAGTACGTAATGCGTAACGCATTAGAAAGGGTGTTTTTATTGAGGATCATTTAAATTGTAAACGTAACGCTTTAAAAATTGTGAAGTAGACATTTTTATTTAAAACTAATCTGGAACAATTTAACAAATGATAATCTTTAAAACGTTTCAAAGTATATTGTGAAGTTAATGATGATTCTTAAATTAAATTGGTACAGATTGAAAGAAACATGTGAGAGAGAGAGAGCCAATACATTTGCTTCACACCGTAAAATAGGAGGACAGGGGAGTATACTAGCTGTTCTGTACCTAGAAGTTATTATTTCATTTGTTACTCCTCAGGATACCAAATTGGCATCTCATTCAATACAGAGGAATAGATAGAAGACACCCTGGTGTGTTACTTTTCCTCATTTTGGCACAAAACAAGATCTGACTGAAATTTTTCAAAACTAACATTATCTTTTTCACTATGATAATACATAATTATTTAAGTATGTTATTTTATGAAATAAATCGATACCTTCCTCCGATATTTTAATTTTTCAATAGTAAAAATTTTATAAATAATGCAAAAAATACCCTAATATTTAATTTTAGCTGAGTTTAAAATATGAATAAAATGTTTAAAAATAATCAATTATAGGACTAGCCACTATAGGCTGAAATAGAAAGAGTTTGCTATATAGTATGTATTTGTAATATAAAAAAGTAATCACTAAATTCTGTCGGAAATTCAAATTTCGAGCCTACTAAAATGAAGTCGCGGTCTGTTCAAAATGTTTTTCTAAATCCTTTGGTGAATACGTGAAAAACACTCCTTTCAAAAGTTAAATCTATACCTCTATTTTAAATGATAAAATATCTTCGATTACAAATGAACATAATTAATTGCGAACCAACCTATAGTTTTATTTGGGAATTAAATGGATTTAATTCAAAAGATTATATACAATTAGGTCTATTTTTGTTTAAAAAGAAATTAACAAACTTGTAGTATTCAAGTATAGAGGGCAAGTATATTATGTTCTATGTTACCTTCAGCTTTACAGCTCATGTTATTATTTCTTATTATCCCTTGTATAACTCCTCTTAGAAGCAATCTAATTATTGGAGATATATCACAAGGAAAAATCAAGCAGTGTGGAGCTAGATTTACTTTTCAACTTCATGTCAACAATAGTATAAATAAGTATTTTTTCATGAATGAACTACATTTCTAACTTTAAATTTTAATCATTATTTGAATTACTTAAAAAAATAAAATATACAAAACAAACAATTTTATAGAAATGTAGCAAATTTAGAAACATAACAAATTATTCTATTCACAAAAATACTTAAATAATTTTAAATTGTTTAGAATTAGCTACCATAGGTATAATAGTGTTAAGTGGGTATTTCAGTAACAATAACATTGAAGATAATAAAATAATTATTCCGAATAAAATGTATTTAACATACCGATTTCAGAAGATTTATAAATTAAAGACATTTATTCAAAAATCAGTTTCAATTAAAACATGAAAATTAGAATAGGTACTATTTGGATTGAGGATTTCCAAATTTAGGTAATACTAATAAATAATTATAACGCAAAACAATTTGTTGTGAGACAAGAAACTATAGAAGTTAATTGATTCATGATTGAATTTAAAATGTTAGAAATGGTCCGGCTCCAAAAAATATTTTCGATTTATCTTATATTTTCTAATAAATCTTTTTCATTAAGATAACATTTCTCTAATATATTTTTTTTTTTGGTTCCGAAAAATATTTTGGAAATTAAAGATTATAGTCGACCATTTTTTTAATAATATCATTTTTTAGTAGGCATTAATATTAATCGAAAAATAGTGGTTTGATTGATTTGGTGTCTTTAAATAGTGTGTTCCAATTATTTAAAATATTTATTTCGAAAATAAAAAATATTGATTATTATAATAAGAGACTATTCTTTTATTAAAGAATGGTTGCTTGTATTTCTTTACAAATAACGCTCACATAACTAAATATACAGATTACATTTATATAGATATTAATTATTTGAAATCTTCTGCAATCGTTGTTTAAAAATATATATGTAAAAACGGAAGAAATTGATATTTTTTCATCGTTCTTTCAATTCTAAATAACGACAAACGTCCATTCTAAGAATAGGCTCTAATATTATTTTTTTTTTTTTATTTGTAATGTATATAGTTTATTTAAGTTGCATAGGTTAATATAGCTATTTATTATTATTTATCGAGTTCGGCAAACTCACCACATTGACTTATATATTATTTATCTAGATCGACCAATGTCTTATATATTATTTATCTAGACCGGTAAACGAACCAATATTCAATAGTAATAAACCTCCGCGAAAGAATATATCTATATCAATAATCATTAATTAATGCATTTCAATTATAACCGGTAATAGTTTCGTTTTAAAGAGGGAATTCAATCAATATATACTGATCAAAAGCCTATTAAAATATATAATATTGATTGAATTCCCTCTTTAAAACGAAACTAATACCGTATATAATTAAAATGGTCTAGACGTTTTTTTTATCAGTTTGCCGGTCTAGATAAACAATATATAAGTCAATGGTTATAGTCAACGAATAATTCAATCGATATCTTTGCTAATATCTTTTGTATTAATTATTTTGTTCTTCCATGTATAATTTATATAGGATTGCTTCATGTATACAAAACTATGATTAAATATATATAGTAAATGTTAAAACATTATTGACATTCATAATAATAAATAATTATACAAATCAACCCTTATTTACGGTATAAAATTAATCGTTTCTGACAAATTATATGTATAATTGGATGATTTCTTTTTATAGCTGATTTATGCTTACAATGTGTTCTACCAAAAAGATATACTTCAATTGCAACAATTATTACATGTTTTGTTTATAAATCTTTTTCATAAAAAATATTATATGTATATCTGCTTATTCATGTATCATTATCCACTGATTTAAAAGATTTTAGCTGACTAAATTTTCAACTATATAGTTGATTATAGTTTTAAATAGACACCTAATATTATAATTTAAAATACTGTTAGAGATGTTTTGTCTGTAGCTCTGTTTAAGTTCTTTAATGTTTCTATACATATATTCGTTTCATCTCAGAGAACAAGTGAAACACTTCTCTCAATGCATACATCAGAGTGAGGGGAGAGAGAATGACAAATTCTATTGCTATCAATCTGCTACTATCTATATCTGAAGGTTGCATATTTTTGTCAGTTATGTATATAAAAATACCATATTATATCACATTACTATATACAGGTAAAATTCAATACAATAAAATAAAAATACACTGAGAAAAATAAGAGAGATATATATTTTACTTTAATGTATTGTACCTTTTTAAGCTGTATATTTTATTATGTTCTTCTCAACACATTCTGCCATATTATAATAATCCTTTACTAAATGTATATAGATTTGTACACAAATATATTAATATATATTTACCCACATAGGCTATTATAAACATTATATTTTATAAAATTATAGTCAGAATTACAGTATTCTAAATAAGACTAATATGATTAATTTTTTTCATAAAAATAAATTTTACACTATATATTACAGTTATTTCTTCAGTGACAAGTAATATTTTAGATGGCCAAATAAAACATTTATACAGGCAAGTAACAATTTTGGGTTGGACTAGCTAGTTCAAAATCTATATTTCAACCACTGGGATCCCTAGCCACTTGGATATCAAGGAGAATGAAGCTGTCAGCCAATTAGCAAACAAAGCAAGGAAGCTTGATAGACAAGGCATAGGGATTGCCTTTCAAGCTGCAAAGAACACATGCTGTCATGCCTAAGCTTCAGCATGTTCAGAATACAGCAGCAAGACTTGCTACTCATTCCTTGTGGCATACCCCATCCCATCTATTCATCTCCTAAAACAATTCTAGTAAAAAATTGGATTGTGTACAAATGCCTAATAATAATCCATCGTACCATATACAAAACAGGTCCTAAGTACATTGAACAATTAATTCAGGTTAACAATACTGGTATCAACACAAGACTATCATCTGCACCAACTATAACTTTTAAAAGGTCAAATCTTTGCAGGACTGGAGATTGTGCTTTTTCAGTTGCTGCTCCTATCATTTGGAACCAACTCCCCCCTTCACTAAGATCAATATCTGATCTTGGTGTGTTCAAACGTTCTCTTAAAACACACCTTTTTACAGTTTAAATTTAATTGTACATCAACTTTTGTTTATTATTTAACAAAACTTTTGTACTATCATACACTAAAATTCCTATTATGTTAAATGGTGCTACAGACATTGTTATGCAATAATGCGGCGCTATATAAATGAATAAATATTATTATTATTATAGTCATTCAAAATTAATATTTGTCAATTTATAAAAAGATTCACCTGGAAGCCAGTATTCTCATGTTATTTAATCAGATACAGACTGTACACAATTTAATGAAATAGGTTGGAAATCAACAGATTGCACACAATATGCACATTATGTAAAACATGGTCTTCACAACTGACCAATAACAATTCAATGGAAAATCTGAAATCAATCAATAATGGCCCAAATTTATAGCAACTAAATTGGTTATATTTGTCAGATTGAAAATAAATATGCCAAAGTTACTAATTATAAACATGTGTATAAATAACAGTTAGTTATGAATAAACAGAATATCAATGAAGAACATTAAAATAAGAAGAAACAAAAAGCCTGGGTTGCAGTAAAACTATAATAAATTTTTGGAGATCCACCCCATAGATGTGTAATACAATTTACAGTTAACAGAATGAAGTCAGTATAATTATATATTAGATAAGCCTTTACATCAAAATTACTTTTACTGGATTTCATATATTCTTGACTTCATCTCTATGTTTTCGTTGTTCTTAATATTCCTTGTAGCAAATGTATTTTTTTCTAGTCTAACTTCATTTGTGGAAAAGTCCAGCTGATTCAGAAGGAATAGAGACTAATCACCCCTGGAACTGAGTTTAAACAATTTAAAAAAAATGGATTTATTGATTTAGAAAATTTCCTTTAGATTATTTTTTTATCAAGTTCATTTGATTAGTTTTATAAAAAAGTTCACATTGCATCAAAATTAATGAATTCTTGTTTAGATTATGTAACATAACTTATTTTAGGCTAAGTTTTCATGATTTAAATATATAGCTTGTTTTACATGGAATGTAGGCTAGACATCTTTGTAATTTGCAGACAACTCAGCACAGGATACTTGACTGTATATATATAATTTGTCAATATTATGGGACTGACTTATTGATAGTACAGGACACTATAAACTTATTATTAATAACAAATTAAGGAAATAGTTATGTGTTTATAAACATGAATAAAATTATTTAATATACTGACCATCAAAAGACAATATAATTATGATAAAAACTGTATATATAACCTATTTGCCTCTACAGTAAAATCCCATTGTAACATGCATTCATCTATAACATACTTATTTTTGCTTGGTCCTGGCAAAAATCCTAGTTAAACCCATATAATGATGCCCTGGATATAACATACCTCAGATAAAAAGGTACCTGAGTTATATAAGGGGGTTATAAATACTGTATTAGAATTAAATAGCGAAGTCTTGACGACCAATAGATCAGAAAAATACATGAAAATTCACAATCAGAAGTATGAAATGAGATTTCAGTTGAATTGATTACTGTAAAATATGCTCTTTTTAAAATGAGACCCCCACTTAAAAATATTCTTCACAATATCTCTATCTTATTAAATTCAAAGTATTACAAATTTGAATGTAATAATTAAGCTTTTGTTTGCATTAAATAAGTGCAACTCCTATCGATTTTTTAGAAGGTAATTGGAAGGGACATTTTTCTTCTTGATTAACAACACCAGTGAGTAAAAATCTGTCTCTCTGTTCTTTTATATACAATACTAATCTGTTTAGTTAACTTGTAATATAATACCTTATTATGTCTTCCTGAGTCTAATAACTATTTCTTCCATGGAATATTTCTGTTCAATATTAACTTTGAATAAATTATAACTTTATTATATGGAATTCTTTTAGATACTGGTCCCATAATGCTTGCATTATCCATGTAAAATATATCAATATTAATTTGTCATATATTATAACTTCAAATCAGTCCTTTCAAGAATAACTCATAGATTTCAGAATAGCAGAGATTTGTATTTTTGATATATACAATGTCACACTGATATAAGCTGTTATTACCTACTGCTATTTCCATTGATTATTAGTATGGGCAGTCTTAATTCATAGTTAGCAAGGTTGTCACCCTGATTCTGAAATTGATTTTTATCCGTCTGTTCATCTATGGATCTATACTGTTAAATGGAGTGTTTTCACGAAATAAATAATCTCCCGGAAATTTCTGTCATTTATTTAACAAATTCCAAAAAATAAAGTTAAATTGACTGAATAACTAAAAAGCGTTTACAAAAGTTATTTTTTGGTTTTAGGACCCACTTCACAGTCTATATAAACATATAATTTCATTCTCTGCTTAATTCGTCAACTTTTCTATTAATTAAATATAGACATTATTATAATTCTTATTTTTTTGACATTTCAGTTAATAGTCTCAATCTGTACAATCCAGCGCCGGGTCGATATCTTCAAAGTTGGGGGGCCCAGTATTTAGGCAGCCCAACGACAAGTGATTAGAATGTGAATACATTTATATATAGTAATACTATGTATACATTTCTACTGACAATAGAGGTAAATTAATATGGCTTTTCATAGTTAGTACTACCATTTATTACAATGCATTTCACAAAGTACATACTACAAATTGCCAACAAGTGATAACAATTTAAATACAAATTCAGTTATACTCGAATTTCATGAATTTGATAATAATAATTATTATATTATTATTATTCCATGGTTCATAGACAGTCTGGAATTTGAAATATATTTAGGAATTCTTTGGGATGTTTATTAATGTATTTTTATCTATTGAAGTGCAATTATTGTACTAAATTAAAAAAATTGACATTTAAAGATACATATTTGATTTATTATTTTGTTTTTCAGCCGAAAATGAGCAATTTCCCCAAGTATTTCAAATGTTTATTGACTCTTTTGCTGATAGTGTTTGTCATCTATTTCCTTATAAACAATGTATTGGAATTTGGGCAGCCAGAAGTTATCAATATTAACGGCGTCAATGTCTACGCACCCTCCAGTACAGGATGGTTTTTCTTCACCGCTCGGCTCAGGTATGGTGGCGGCTATATTCCCATGTACACGTACAGTTCGCTGGATAGGGTGTCTCGTTCGCTTCGACGATTCAACACTTGGGAAGGCGGTCTGCTTTCTGAGATGGAAGAATTTCTCAACTCCCACACCGACGTGAATGTAATCGACATCGGCTGCAATCTGGGCATCTACAGTTTGATTGCTGCAAAAATCGGCCGCCAGGCTGTTGCAGTAGACCCAAATATCGACAATCTAAAGCGACTGCACAGGTCACTCATGGACAATCATCTCGAGCATCGTGTTCAGCTCGTTGCCAACGCCATCTCGAGCGTGCGGTCGAAATTCGAATTGCTTCTCCCCGAGTGGGACAATGTCGGCCATGCCATGATAGCAAAGGCCAGAGATGGAGCTGTGACCTCGATATACATGGACGATCTACTGCCAGTTATCGGCTTCAAGAAGGCCCTCATTAAGATCGATATTGAGGGCCACGAATCTGCAGCGTTTCACCATGCTCGCAAACTATTTAGCCAGGTGGAAATTGTTGCGGTTATGATGGAGTGGCAGTGGGTACAGAAAGACAAGGATTCCAGAGTTCCTCTATTTCTATTGAGGTTTTTCACAGACCTCGGTTATGAGGCTTATCCTCATCTGTCGTCGAATATTCGATGCTCCGGACCTTATACGTCATGGACTAGTGATATTGTTTGGAAAAAGAGAAATTTCTAGTTCACATTTAGCAACAGACGACACAAAATTTAAGGCTATCAATTTAATTATTTGTCACCTTGATTGCTGAATATCTTTTTTTAATTTTGATTTTCTTATATTTGTTTATATGCACTTATTTTCTATATATTTTGTTTTTATTTTAAATTGTCGGAATGCGATAAATCGCATTTTTGTTTGTTCGAATTAATTCATAGATTATAATATGAATAAATTATATATATACAGTAGAGTTCGGCAATAGTAACATCGCATGGTGATCTGAAAATATGTTACTAAAGCCGAACTGTTACTATT
>JAUZNC010034925.1:0-19383 GCA_034780395.1 Vannuccia rotundouncinata
TATATATGCAGAGATATTGATAAACTAATTCCGTAATATGGACACCCCCTACTATGAAGTATTATATTGTTTTTTTTTGTTATTTGAAATATTACCTAGTCTATGATGTCTTTATTCTACAAGGTTTCTATTATCTTAATAGACTTTCTTTTTCTATTTTAATAAATGTAAGGATAATATGTTTCTATGTATTTTTATTTGTGTTTTATAGCATTGTTTATTGGAAATCTCGTGGGTACCGTTCCTTATCAAATATTTATATATCTGATTTTTGACCAAAAGTAACTAGTAGTGTTTTTAGTTGATTCTCTTTAAAATGCGTTTCAAATTTATTACTTTTTTAGCTTATAGTCTTAGCTTTTTAATAATGGATATATTCCTAATATCGTGAATACACAAACGTAAAGTTGAAAATGGTCATGGATAAGACGAACATTGATAGAATATGAATGAAATTTATTTAGAAAATACATTTATCAGTTTTACGATTCTATTTAAAACGAAAAATATTTTATTTTCTGTCATTTTTCTTGAAAATATATATTAATTTCTGTAATGTATCCAATATAATAGAAAGATAGAATACGTACAGCCATACACATACGTGATTATGTCGTATTACAAAACATGGTTTAATTTTTTATAAAGCGCGAATTGATCGCAAATTCATGCTGAATACATGACAATACAAGCTTCAAATTCCACCATTTCATTATTCATTAAACATTTGAAAATCACACAAAACCAATTACAACGAACTTTTGGCTATGATAATAATCGTCACCTTTTATGTTTGTGAAGACAACTGGGCCTTAAAATTCTTGACCGAAAATTCTTAACCTTACTTTCAATTCTTCCAAATGAAAAATACCTCTGTTTCCTCAACGTGCCGTTTTTTCTAGCAGTGAATTTACTTTTATTGTATTTTTATAACAACAGCATTTTAAATATACAGTCGAAGAAGAATGCTTAGGTAGTATGTACTATGGGTTTGAAACTCAAACAAATTTTCATTATAAATCGGAATGAGATGAAAAAGGGATTAAAAATCTCGTAGTGTATCTGAATAACATACAAAATTGGGGCATCCACATCTCCTTTCTCGAATACTCTTCACGTCCTACTATTGTGGGAAAAACTTCAAAGACTGCAAGAAAGAGTTGACAGTCATATTCTACCCAACGGAATCTCAAGACGCATCAAATCTATTAAATCTAGAAGACAAAAATATGTAAAAATGAATACTTGAACGCCTAAAATATTAAGTAAAGGACAACAGTTTACGTCATCTCATTTTTACAAAATATTATCCCTGAAAGGCGTTCAACAACCTTTTCCCCCCCTCGAACCCAATCATTCGTACACATCACTGACTATTAATTTAATTAATAACTTATTTTGATCACCTGTCTTCACCCTTAATTCGTCTGAGTATAGTTTTCATTTTTGTCTCCTGTCGTAAATATTTAATATTAATTATGTACCTATTATTCCTAGTTTTTAACTTAAATAAACAATTGCCTTATTATACTAGTTTTTGTAGTATATTACTAGTTTTAGTAGTATAATATTAAAGAACGTATAATTTATCAGAATCGTCATTACTAAAAATAGTCATGTTGTTTTTTTCTGGAAAATATAAAATACTGATTTAGAAAATTAAATTCTAACCTAATACGGTTAGGTATATCTTATGCAAAAGCCAAAACGATGTAAAAAAGCATATACCAGCGCAATAGCCAAAACTTTTTCAATTTGCATTCGATTTTAATACTTTTTCAGATTTATTATCTAAAGAGGGGATATCCGGGGCCCTTTTTTAATTTTTTGGATTTGACTTATTTGAAGCCGTCTAGAGGCCGAAATATATACAAAATGGCTGATTTTAGCCAAAAAAGCTAGCGCAAATTACACATGTAATTATTAATTTATTTCTACTGACTGGTAATTTGTATCTCCTATACACATTGAAGAAAAAAGTTATGATTCACCATTTTATTTCATATTTATTATTAACCAAATTAACAGTGTTTTCCCTAGGGAAATACTAAATTATCCATTACTATTGTCATTATATTTGATTTAATTATAAGAAATAGACTTTGTTTTAATTCTGGTTAATATTTGGTTAATCAATTTCTATGGATTTAATTAATAGATTTGCAATTTTAAAATGACTAAAGTCAATAGAAATTAAACTGTTCTTCGCAAAAATTTTCAATTCCCTTCGGGCTACGCCTTCAGGAAATAAACCAAATTCTTACTCAGTAATCAGTTTATTTCATTAATTGACTAATACTTAATACACGATTTTAAAATTTATTTCAAGAGAGCTGCATTTTATCTATACTTACATATTTTTGATTTAATCCCAATACAATAAATTGTATAAAATTAGAGATGCGATAAAATAACTAGAATGCATAAATAAGCTCATTTATTAGTGACTTGAAGGCAAAGTAATTTTTTCGGTTAAATATTCTATTCTATATATAATTATTTTTCTGACATTGTTGTGGACGCCGTTGTTTATATATATAATTATAGTAGAAGTTATTCCTATAAAATTCATATCCAATATTATTTTTATTTATATCAGCATAATTTCACTATAATTATTCATATTCTTATAGCATATTCATTGGTATAACATAAACATTTGTTATTAAAGTATCTATATTTTATCGCATGTTATCAATTTAGGCTTTCATTATAATTATTGTAAATTGACGAAAATAGATACCGATGTCTCAATACCAATGACTCTTTGATGTTATATTTAATTTCCTTAGTTTGCAATTAGATCTAGAATTATGGGAACTATATAGAGTATACATATAATACAGCATGATATTTTAATATAGACAAATAATTTTGGAACTAAATACAAATCGGCGATGGATTCAAAAATTTCATCGTAATTTGACTTATTTGAAATTTAAAATATTTATCCCAAATTGGTTCAACATTCATTTAATTTCATCTATTATGTGCATCGTTGCTAAATTCTATATAATATAACAATATTTAGTGTTAAGGAGGTTTTTAAAATACAAAATTACTAAATACAATAAAAAAATACCTATATATGCAACAAATAAAATTTTATTTTTAAATACATTATTTTAATATGCCTTCTTATGTGTATTATATTGAAAATGAAGACTTTTCCTGTATAATGTAAAGCTCGCCAATTATATTTTATTATTCACATACTTAACATGGCAACATTAATTGATTATAGGAAATCGCGCTATTGTGGTGGAAGAACAACAATAGGCTTGAAGTTATAATCTGTCGACACATCAAAATCGTCTTGGCATTATCCAGAGTGCCGTCAAGTTATGTTACGTTATTTTGCAATCATCAAAGTGTTCCAAAAGACAGGAGTTCTTTCCAACTAATGCCAATGGATAACATTGAGAAGTTTGGACAGACAAGAAGGAAGAACACCCCAACAATGTTAATGATAATAACCAAATAACGTCTCTCAAACGTATATGTCGAAACCTCTGAAGTTTGCAAAGTCTGATCTTTATTCAGAAAAAATCAGAAAATACAATTTTAATCAACGCAAAGAGTCTAGTTAATGTTTATATGTTTGAATGGTCATGTAAAACTTTACAACGAAATTTATCATAACCGATAACTGCACGCATGATCTGCTTGTCGAATGCAACAGACTATGTTAAAGTGTTTATATTTGGGGAGCAATTATACAATCCTGCAGAGTGTTTAGACAATTATTTAACCACTTCATTGTGGCGCGAAATCATATTGTATTGTATCTTTTAATTAACCAGAATATATTAATATTATAGATGAATTAGTTATGAGCATTGATATCTTAATAATATTTATCTAGATAGGCAACCTTAATTACATTTTGTCAGCAAAAAGACAACATTTTGTAAAATCTTGTATGGACCATATTTTTACAAATTATTAGAGCTGTGAAGTAAACTAATTCGATCAATATATCTTTGCACAAGTAGGTTCTTTCATATTTATACTTATTATGAGTCTTTATTGTCGTATAGGCTATATCTATAACAATATATTTTTTTCTATATAGAGAACTGTTTATTAATTAAGTCAATTTAATCCATATGCTTTATTTTGCCAGTTTCAGCATCAGACGCTGTCTTACGGATAAAGCGTAGTAGTTTGCCATTTGCTAGAGAAGTTAATTATGATATAGCAATGGTTCGGATTATATTGATTATTTGATTAAATATAGGTATATAGAAAAGATATTTAACAATTATCTTTGTTTAAGTTCATATATAATATAATTTTAGTTCAAATATAATATACACACTCTATGGAGTATATAGATTACAATGAATATGATTACGATAATAATTTTATGTTCAATTAAATGGTAAATAATGTGTATATGAAAATAACTTAAAATGCTATAATTATATACTGTATATTGAGAATTTACAATTTTGTTGATAGGTAAATTTTTGTATTCTGCCAGTCTAGAGGTATAATTCTTAAATAAATTTGTTGTGATGAAGATCAAGACAACACATTAAGAGTAATGAATTATTTATTTTTTATACAATGAATTTATTTTAAAACTTAATGGTATATAGTATTGGTGAATTATATGTAATCAAAAATTCTATTACAATAATATAGCAATGATCGAATTTACAGCCACACTATGATAGTGAAATATTTTGAATAAAATACAAACATAATTTCGAAAGTAATCAATTAATTGACTGCTCGGTTAAGTAAGAATACTTTAGATAAATAATTTAAATAAAATTACATATACCTCCTACAAGAAATTATTCATAGAGGTGCGCTTTGGATTATGAATAGTTATTGATTGTGAGTTAAACCAAAAAATATAGATCTATAATCATAGATATAATATAGAAGTATACGTAGCAGACTGGACATCTAATGTAGGAAAAATATTTAAATCTATATGAATTTTCATAAAGTCTTTTTAAATAAGCGAATTCTTTAAATGTCAAAACTTGAAAAATTCATTAGATAATCAGGATTTTCTTAATAATACAAAAATATTTAAGAGTTACCAAAAGCAATTTTTTATATTTTAAATAAATGAAAACTATCAATTTCCAAAATTAAAAAAAAAATTCTATTAATTTTTCAGCTAATCTAATTCAATTAAATTAAATTAATATAATAGATTTAATTAAAAAATTAATATATTTCAATGATGATGGAATTGTTGAAACTAATATATTTTTTTTATTGTAGATATTCGACATTTAACTTGTCTAATATTAGACAACACATCTTGACAATATATTTTAATATCGAAAAAAGGTTTAGCCTTTTAGATAAGGTAAAAGATAATGTTGTATATATGCATTGACTTATATATTATCTATCTAGACCATAGACATTACATTATAATTACAAAGTACAGATATATAATATCTATGATCTAGATTAGCAAACTGATTAAAAAACGTCCAGAGCGCATTTCAATTATATATGGTACTATAGTTTCGTTTTAAAGAGAGAATTCAATCAATTATATATTTTTAAATAGGCTTTTGACATTATATTGATTGAATTCTCTCTTTAAAACGAAACTATTATCGCATATAATTTAAATGCATTAATATCTCCAGTGATTTTCGTATTGATTATCGATATATAGATATATTCCTTCGCGGACGTTTTTTACTATTGAATATTGGTTAGTTTGCCGATCTAAATAATATAAAAGTCATTGTGTATATGTGTATTTATTTATGTAGTTTTTGGAAAGTTTGAACAAATTGTATTTTCTCAATAATTAATTATTGTTTCAGTCGTCGTGTGAATATTTTTTATGAAAATACTCAAGCTACATATCATAGTTGATTAAAACAGCTTATAATATATCTAGTAAATTGAGTGTGATATTAACAAACAAAAAAAATTATGCGATATTTGAATTAATAAAACAGATATAAAAGAAATCGGATTTCGACCAAAAACAGATAAGAGTAAAAAAGTGATTGTTTAAGAGTAGCTGTAAGATGCGCTTCCGTATTGAAACAATCACTAGAATTGGTCTTTCATATTTTATTCTCAAAGCATGGAATGTGAAGTAGGAATACTGGCAAATTCTTCATCACTGAGATCCTCAATCTCTGAACAACTCGACGCGGTTACAGTGGACAGAATATCTGAGAGATCTTGAGCCTCTTCGTCCAGAGAGTGTAATTCTCGAAGATGTTTATCTGTAATAGGCAGTTCTGTTCGAGCTGTGAATTCATCGTTACCATTTGGATCTTGCCACGGGGAGCTAGGTCGTGGAATGGGAGGGGTGGCTGGCACAGGAAGGGGTTCCTCGGGGAGTTCAATAACTGGTAGGGCCTCCAGAATGGCCTCTTCCTCGACAATAATCTCCTCCTCGGCTTTCTCTTCAAGTTGACGACGCACAGAGGGAGGCATGAGAAGACTGCTGAGTCCGCGAGGTACTCCCCCACTCTCTGTGTTGACAAGCTTATCACCCCAAGAGCTGGCGGCGGTCGTCTCTTTATTGTGCTCTTCTTCGCGCTGTTGTTGCTGACGCTGGTACTGGAGCATTGACAAGTCTAAAGGAAAAAGGTATAGAGAAATCAATCGCTATGGTTATTTTGCAAAGTTTAATTCAATTAAAAATTATAATATTTTATTTAGTAAACAAATCAAACTAAACTAACATGAACTTAGTCTAAAATAAAATCAATAATGAAAAGCTTTGAGAAGTATATATATACTATTATGGGCATTTTTCAAAAAAATAGAATTATTTGCAAGAATTTCAAAAATAATTAAAATTCGAAAAAATTAAAGAATTGCAAGAAAATCCAAGAAATGCAAGTAACTTTTATATCAAACAAAAATATGTTTTAAAGAAATAATTTGGATTTATTTTATTTTTTTCAAATTATTTGAAATTGTGTGCAATAATTACAAAGTCAGTTCAATTTTTTAAATTAAATGGAATTTTTGAAACACTGGGATTGAAACATTTATGTGTACGATAAAGGACATTTATTAATTCAAAAATTCAAATATATTAAAATTATAATAAATTAAATTTTTTATCTAAATATATTTAATTACAAATTCACCTACAATTAATATGAATAAATCCAATTTGACAATTTATTAAAAAGTTTAGACATATCGAACCTCCTGATTTATTTTCTTCTTCTTTTTGCTTTTGGAGTTGGAAGAGAAATCTTCTGATCATGTTCCCCTTCATCTTGTTAAGATCGTTCTCAGCGGTTTCCGCATATGGAGGGAAGCGTCCGTAGGAGTGCTGTTCGTCGAAGAAAAGGTCAAATTTAAATATTATTTATAAAATTAAAACTATATTTTTAAACATAAATTAAACAATTCAAAAATGCAAATTCAAAGAAATCACAAATAAACTGAACATATTTTCGACTTTTTTATGGATATCTGTTTCCAAAGCATAAATTTCTTTGTTATTTTTAAATTAAATATTCTAAATATTTGCGGAAAGAACTTTTTAAAATATTACTATACTTAAAATTATTATTAAGATAATAATGAGTAATACAATTATAATACATTTTAATTATTACAAAATTAAAAATATTTCTAGAAGCTTTCTTTGATTGTTAACTTTCTTGTAATAAAATGCCCGATAAACGAACCGTTTTGGTAACCAATTCGCCATGGTCTTGGCGACGAACGCTGTCAGTGTGCTCCAATTTAGGCATACAGATGCCAAAGTAGGTGCGAAAAGCATTCCATGTATAGTAAAAAAATTCTCGTTGGGGGATAAGGTTGAATGGTACTGGAAGGGTGCCTTCATGATCAATATAAACCATCCAGAGAACGGCGCGGGCAAACTTCCATTCCTCCAGGCGAACTCCCTGTATCAAAGATGTTATAAACCTTTAAACATTGCAATATTTCGCATGGTCGAATAATAGAACAGTTTTTAAAACCTATATTTATTTATGATTATTGTTTTTATGAATTATGTATGCGTTTTTTTATATACTTCAAATTTTCAATACAAGTCATTCACAGTTTTGTAAAATATCCATCGTTTTTTGAAAATATTGATTATATAAAAATTGTGGATAAACATAATTAATTAATATCTATATAAATATAAAGTCAATAAAACGACAATGAAATGAAGCAGTCTATATAATTATTAATAATTGAATTGTATATATAATTATTTTAATCTGTTTTAATGTAAAATTGTATTCGTGTATGGTTTTCATTTGGGCACACAATTAATGAATTATTCTATTTGTATGTATGCATTTATTATAATATACTTACTATATAGCTATATAGTCAACTTTTAAGTTCTTGTTCAGAATAACAGGTCAGATTACAAGTATTGGTTCAAGAGTTTTGTCTCTGTTATAAAATATGGAATCTTGCAATAACGAGGAAATAAATCGTTTTATAATAAATATACAAATGATTTTACATTCTATATAATTCGATTCCAATTTAATTATTCGTGAAACCGAATTTAGGAAATTATAAGGACATCCTATAATGAATGATGTTTCCACTCTTATATAGTATTTGTATTGATCAAGCAAATATTAGCTTAGTATACAAAGTGGATTAAACAGTCTTTAATATAATTGACTTTCTGTTTATACAAGGAAAGCACTACATTTCACTCCTACCGAGATATAAATACAAAGTACAATAATGTGTGTCAAATTAAATTGTATATTTATTCAATAAAATAAAGTCTGTATATATCCACTAATACTTAATCAGGTTCATGAAACATATAAAATAGATAAAGAAAAAAAATTGATATTCATAAACAACACTTTTGGACACATCAAATATTGTTCATAATTCACATGAAATAGTTTTTCGTAGTTACCTGTATTTCATCGAAAGATTTGCTCATCATAGCGATTAACATATTGAGTAGAATAATGATCATGGCGGCGTTATAGATCCCATAAAGGATGCTGCCCACTGTGGTTATTATGAGAGCGCTGTCCTGTACAGCTAGGTCCTCATGCCCCGGATATTGGGAGTGCTCAGAGATGCGTGTGACGTCATTGGTAGATTGACCAAATAGGGACCAGTATAGAGTGTAAAATGTATTTCCTGTGCTGTTAAAAGGGACAAATTGAGAATTTATGGAAATTCTTCGTAAGGGTTTTAATTTTTTATATAATAAATATAACAATTAAAAGTAAAAATATTTTGTGTCGACATAGATTTTAATATTTAGAAAATGTGCGGTACGTATCGCTAATGGTATTAATTCTGTTATTTTACATTACCAAATTAATAACTCGAACTATCTGGAATAGTTAATTGTAGCTAAGAAATAATTTATACTTCGAGGATGGTAGGTAGTAGAAGACCTCAGTCTGATGCTCGTCTAGAAAATGTTGCCAATGTAAGAAGAATTATTGAAGAAAATTCATGCATAACGGTTAGGGATATAAGAGAACTACTAGATATTTCCCATACAATGGTTCATAACATCATGTGTCAAGACCTGGAACTTATTTGACCCCACACAAAATGGGTTCCACATACCCTGACAGAAGCTAATAAGGGCTTCGTGTTACCATGTGTGAAGAGATGCAGGTCGCTTATATGTTTCTAGGTTAACGAGATCCAATTTAGTGACAATAGACGAAAAATTCTTCTATTGCCATCACCTTGCCCTACGTAATAAGATTGGAAACTGGCACAGTAAGATTGGAATAAGATTGGAAACTGCACAGGGTGATGAACCTGTGCGGCACACCGTGCGACGTTCTACAATAGAAAATAGTTTATGGCAATAGTCGTTTTTTCTCAAAGAGAGGAACACTACTTTGAAATGTTGGAGCTTAATGAATCTGTAAATGCTGAAAGATAAATTGAGTTCTTGACACGCATGGAGGCACGTTTCAAAAATCAACGTAATGCAATTTTGACGGAAAACATGCGACTTCAACAGGATAACGCAAGGCCACACACACACTGTTCGAATATAACTATGACATATTTAGAGAATCGAAATATACGACTGGTACGGGCAGCCTGCCTATTCACATGACTTAAACTTATGTGATCGGATGAATGGATATATATTTTTTAGGTTGGAGGCAGCTCGACCAAAATTAAACTTTGATTCGTTAAATGATATTCACGATTGCTTGTCTCGCAAGTTGTCAGATTTTTCTGCGGACAGAACGAACAAAGCTCTGGACGAACTTATTGTGCATTTGGGGAAAGTCATTGAAATTGGTGGCAAATATGTTACTAAGTAATATCATAACTGTTGTTGTAATAATATGTTACGAATTGTTATCATAACTCCAGGTTACTGTGTAAATTTTGTATTTTGTAAAATATTTGTTAAATGCATACTGTTTTTCGCGAAACTTTTTAAGACAGTCTCTATTTACAAAAGCTTCCCCAGCACAACGCAACTATTTAGGGAATTATTTAGTGTCGCTCGTTTGATTTTAGTGTTTCCAGCAACCAATGCGACTAGTGAACGAAGTTTCTTAACCACGAGGCGTCTTAAATCATATCTACGCCAATAGTATGGGACAAAGTAGAATTAATTATGCTATGATTCTGAAAATTTACAAAAATGAACTTGACAGCATTGATTTATAATCGATATAGTCAGTGACTTCGTTGCAGGTAGGTGGTGAGCACAGACTTAAAATTTTTGGTAAATTTTGAAATTAATGATCATGAGTTGTAACTTTATTTTAAATAATAAATTTGTAATTTGTATATTTGTATGTAATTTGTAATTTCCTATATCTGTACATTTACTTATGTGTACATTTATGTACATTCATTATGATATCATATTTATTCACCTTTTGACAATAACAAAGAACATAATAGTTTTTAACTTTGTCCTAACAATTATTTGTATTGTCCAACATACTGTTCTATGTGAATAAAATTTTTCTATTCTGTTTTCTAATTAAACTTTAGTTATTTTAATTATAAACACAAAATTTATTTGACACTTGTGCGGACTAATACTAAAATGCTTTCGGTGGCCCTGTTAAATGATTAAATGATATCTATGATAAATTAGTCAATTAAATTTGAAATATTTTTATTGAATACAAATTTTGCATTATACATTAAATTGTTAATTTAAAATTTTTTTCTAAATACTTTACTTCAATAAAAGTCAATAACACTTAAAGTACATCTATGATGCTTTAATAATAATTTACAACGTTGCACAGACTATTACAATTTAGATAAAAGAAAAAAAGGTTAGATAAAAAGCTAAGAGATATTATCTTATATCCTTTACGATCTTAGCTGCTGCAGTCAACTGAAACAATGTCAGTTAAAGTAACCATTAGAAATGTTGATGAACTAAAAAATGCACACAAAAGAATCTTTATTGGGCAATTCAGAGTGGAAATTACCAATTGAACAATGGACGCCTAAATTCTATAAAATACCTGATGTGTTAAAATTGTTTTTAATTAACAATAAGAGAACAAAATGATTTTAAACTGATAAATGCTTGTGTATTGGATAAGCTTCATATTGAACACATAAGTTTAACCCTGGTATATAATTAAATTTAAATATTGTTTTAAACTCATAGTTTAACTCGGAAGAATAAGTCTGCTGATAATTACTGTTTACATTAAATTGGGAAAGTGGAAGTGTCTACGAGAGGAATTACTTCATGACAAAAGCGATTCCACACAATGATTTTTATTCACATGAGTTGTGTTTATACGTCAAAAGAGCAGGAAGTGAAAAAGAGTCGTCAATTATATTTAAAAAAAAATAATAATCTATAAAAAACAGTAAAAAGCTGCAATTAAAGTAATTCTTGCTATTTATATTAACTGAACTGAATACTCTTCAAATAACTACCCAAAACCTAAAAATATATATAAACCATAGAAGTCGGGCTATAGAAACTATAGAAAATATATTGAAATATTGAAAATCAATAATTTACATAACAAATCGCATAAAAAGGTTATCCAAATAACATTAAATTTGTATATAAAATTAATAACTGTATATACTTTTTCAGTAAAGGAGCAGTTAGGATTCATTACTATAGGGTGATTTAATGTTAATTGTTTTAAAAGTGTAATTAAATAATATAGTTCAAATATTCTGGGATATTTAAATTAATTGGTTGGTTTGACCGTTTAAATGTGTAAATCATAATTAATCTGCAGCTTGAATACATGAAACTGCCATTATAAAAGAACAACGTGATATACGGTTAATTTAAAATTTACAACAAACCGTTTTGTTTTGAGAAATTTGGAAATGCAAAAAATTGTTGTTTTGTTTCTTTTTGCACAGATTTTGTGATTAAAGATTTTTAATTACAATATTATTAATTAGGCTTTTCTTCCTAATTTATGCTAAATCAAGTAAAATTATCCTATTTTTCAATCAGATAGATTAAACATATTCGATATTTTTAATTGTGTATATTTCCTTATAAATATAATATGAAAAATTACGGGAAATGTACTTCGATCTAAAATTTAAATATTATTCACATAAAAATATATAATAATAAACTTATAGGGCGTCCGAAAAAACGTCCGAAAAAAAGTGCGTTTTTCAATACATACAAAACATACGTAAACCATGCTTTTTACAAACTGCTTGAACTACCTTTCTTAAAACGGCTTCCCGACAGAGCGTTTGCTTTTGATGCATGATAATGCCTGCCCTCATAAAGCTCGCATCACCGAACATTTCCTTCAAGAGATCGTCGTCCCCAGAGCTCCTTAGCTCGTGTTACTCCCCAGATATTATAACCTATTCGATAGATTTGTTTTTCGCAACATGTAAGTTAGCCATTCCAACATAACAACAAGAGATCAGACACTTTCTACAGAACTATCTCAATCACACTGCAGACAACTATGTTTATAAAATATTCTGCACTTATAAGAACTATTATCTGTACTATATTATGTAGTTATTAATGTTTGAATTAAAAAAAAACCTTTTCCAGACACCCTATATATATTAATAAATTTTGAAAAACATTACATTTTTTATTATCGGTTTATTAACTGTATATATTTCAACAATTCCCTGTGATAGTCTAGAAATGACTCTATATTAATTCTTAAAAGCTCTTTATATTAATTCTTAGCGACGATGCTGCCCATCGTCTAATATGAGTTCGTATTCCCGGCAGTATAAGATAAGTTAGAGGTAATTACAGATAATCAATAATATCGACCATATTTGAAACATTTTTATGTATTAAATTCATTTTGAATAATTTAAAAAACCCAACTAATGAGAATAAATTATTTATATCGCAATAATATTTATCTAGTAGATCGGCAATCTTAATTAAATTTGGTCAGACAAAAAGACAAAATGGTAAAATCTGTTCGGCCCATAATTTTACAAATAGAGCAGTAAGTATTCCAAATCGGTCAATACATCTTTCCACAAGTTAAATTTATAGATATTGAGAGGATTTAATGTCATATAGCCTTTATTGTCTTATTATATTATATTATAACGATAAATATTTTTCTGGAAAATTATTTTTTTAAGTCAATTTAATTAAGTCAATTGCTCGTTATTACGATATCATTCAATGCAATAAATACAATATAAATTATTTTCAATGTCGTGAATATCACGTGTTATTCATTGTTGGATACAAATTTCCATCATATATTTATATAATATTTCAATATTAACCAAATAGGTGCGTTATTTCCTCAAACTATTCACAAAATAACCGCTTAATTGAGATTTACAGAATGATATCTGAAGTAAAAAGAGTTAGAAAATGGGAGGTGAACCAAATTATTCATCGAGACACAAATATTAGATTTATAATCGTAAGAAGAGAAGGAATTGTATAGGTAAATATATTATTATAGGAAGCGATGGCGACTCTATTCACTTCTGAATTAGTGAATAATAAAAAAGAATTTTGTTGCTGCAAAAAAAAAATTTTTCTTTATAATTATTCAACTGACTAAGCTGAAAATAATTCTTAAAATATCTCTTGCATGAATAAAATTTGTTATATACCTATACTTAAAAAAAAAATTAGTTATCTACTTATATAAACACGATTTTTCTAATTTTTATCAACTTCGATTGCAATACAAAGATTTTAAAGGAGTATGAAGATAAACAGTATACTTCTAGCCAAATAAAAAGGCGGCCACCAACTAATAGATTAATTAAAATTATATTTATTTCATTTCTACGATTTCTTGACTATAGTTTAAAAATATATTTGCTAAAAGATGTCATGCTTAGATTAGAATTGATAAAAATCCAAAATGAAATAATTACTTCCATATCGGTACGAAAATTGGCATGTCTGAATTTATAGTTATTAATTTTATCATCAACTTATCAAGTTTGACTTTTGTAGGTTTAACATGACATCTTATAAGAAAACAGAAGCGAATATGAATCGCCCAGTTTTGTAATTAAATATTGAATAAGAATAATTATTGGGTAATAAAACATGATAAATAATAAAGAAGAATATTATGTAAAAAATATACCAATATTTTGGATAATGTCTAATAGAAATATTGAATTAAACGAGCATTTATTTAAATTACGGAAGAATAACCCTGAAGCTACTGAGAAAGTAAATTATATGTGGCATGGAATATAAGTTTCATATTCCTAAATTTATAGATTGCTTCAGTCAGATAAGTCATTTGAGATCTGTATCTGTCTAAAATACAGTCTGAATAATTGTTATTAATTTGAAATCAAAGGACTCTTTTATCCCTTCTATCGGCCATTAAGTATTATTTGATGTTGTACAGCACCAATTTAGTAACAAGAGTCAACTATTTTCCTAAAAACGTATAAAACGATAGTAATAGTTAGTTTCAGAGAGTACAAAGTGTATATAAAGAGTAAGCTTTAAAAAGTCAAGATTAATATGTATTAATCTTTAACAAAGGATATTAATTTATGAACAAATTTACTATTTCTTTTGGCAACCCTTAATAATAATAATAAATATATAATTTTGTTTAAATGAGTTAATAATATTTTCAAAATAACAGTTTATTAGTATCATTGACTTATATATTATTTATCTAGACCGGCCAACTGATAAAAAATCTCCAGAGAGCATTTCAATTATATACGGTATTATTTTCGTTTAAAGAGAGATTTTAATCCATATTAATCAACTAATCAAATTCTATTACAAACGAAACTTGTTACAATCAAAAAATTGTTTTGGAATGTTTATTAATATGATGCTTTAAAGGAAATAAAATATCATTTTACAGGTAAAATGAATTTAACATTATGTTTTATGTATTATTGAACCAAATTTTATAAATATTTGAATTAAATTAATTATTTTTAAAAGACAATTATTATCATGGATAAATTGATTAAATATTTAGCCTTTAACACACCTTCGGAATGCGGGAATTCCACTTCCATAAATTATATGAGAGTTTGTTCCCGTCGCATTGACCAGCGGCATGTCAATCTTGATAATGAGTTCTGCGAAATACCAGTACAGGTTTGTCATTCCAACCACAAAAGCAATCACCATCTGAAACGAAAAACGTTGTTTTATATATAAAAAGCAAAACGTATATAGATATATCAATTAATTAATTATGTAACTTAATTATATTAAATTGTATTGAATATAATAAAATTTAATTACATTTCAATGTTTTTTCAAGAAATTTGCGTATTATTTGCCTAGAAACAACTACTTTATTAACTTCTGAAACTTTAGATGTTTATATATATACATAATATATTGATATTGAAATTACCATTAAAAAATACATAATCCTCCCTCGGTATCTAGGTTAATTAGTTCAATTGTATATTTCATGTTGAACTACAAAAAATTAAGTTTACCAGAAGAATAATTTGAAAGTACACCTTTTCAAATAGATCAATAATGTCTTAAAAAGAATACACTATAAAAATGGTTAATTGAAATAAAACGTTTTCTCAAATAAACAAAAAAATTGTTACATAAATATTTTGCTCATTGTTAATGACTATTCTGGATAGCTATATTGTTCACACAAAAATTGATATAATTGAATAAGAAATAATTGAATTATGGAGCCAAGTAAATCTATACAAATTCTGGCGACAATGAGAATATATTTCTAATCATATAACAATAATGAAATTTAGATAAAGCTATATAATCTATAGTATCAATAAAAATGTCACTTGATTTTGTAGCATATATCATTAAAAAATATATTCTAAAGCGACTGTTATCATCAATGTATTAAAAAATTTAAGGTATGTATATAAAATAACTTTACTCCTAACTTTATAAGTATTGTCAATATGTGTGATTAAAAAAATTAATGGCTGAATGGTATCATATTTCAAAAAACCTATTTCACTTGTAAAATATCTTCGAAAATCAATAATATGGATTTTTCAATTGTATTAAAAGCGTTAAATTTATAGAAATTGAATTAAAATATCTAATCAAATGGCAGAATTTTTCATCAGTTTATTTTTCATTATTAAATATTCTTCATTCTATAACCAAGATATGGGTCCTTTAAGAAGATCCAAATTTTAAAAATTTTCTCCACAATCATTGAATTTAGATCAAACAGGTTTCTCATAATCCTTGAATAAATTTCATTACGATATGATGATATATTATACTCCACAGAGAATTACATTTGGTGCAATTTGCGGCTTTCCTTTGTTCTTGTGTTGAGTATTTCTGGTAGGTTGGAGTGATGAAATTCTCAAAATGTGATTTATAAGAGTATCACTATAATTCCAGTTGGAACATCCAGAGTCTGACTCTACTTGGAATAACAATGTGTGAGTGTATGCGACGTCCGCTGTTGGGAATTTAATTAGTTCAGTTGGTATTTCGTCCTGATTTAGGAAATACATCATTTAAAACTTATCTGCCACATATAAATGTTATTTTTTTGCAATTGGCGCAGTTCAATATGTTTAAATCGAAATAAACCCATCTGTAGTAGGTAATACAATGAGTGACATCTGTAATACAACTTGAGTCAATTAAATATACTCACAAATGTAAAATAATGAAATAAATAAATAAATGAAATAGTTCCTAGGATTTATTACATTAAAAAGACAGCACCGCCAATCACTACAAGACAATCCCTAAATAATACATAAAATAAAACCGATCATTCTGAAAAAAGATATTGAAGAATTGTCTGCAAGAATTAAACTGAATAAAAGTATTAAATGACCCCAATTTATTAAAGTTCAATTTCCATATAGATTTAAATTTTAAACATTTGAAAACTAAATATTTTAGATTAATAAAGATATTGTATAAATGAAATTGATATATTACCGTTTCTGCGGTTTGGCTCCATTTCATTTGATCTATTATAGATATCATTTGATCTATAGTGATGTATCTTGACAATATACTTAATATTGTTGATACAGTAATATAAAGGAATAATGCTCAATATTATTATGTCAATTTTATTTAAATATTCAAAGACATTTTTAAAATATAGATTTATTTACACTCAAGAGGGAAAAAATCAATAATCATTTTGATTTGAATAATTTGAAAATTTCAATGCGATTAATATTTAAACGTTATTTTTTTTGTTTCCAGAAACCGTTAACCCACCATCCTGTAAATGTGGAGGTCATTCAATAAAAAATATCTTAATTATCAAATATAATTCTAAAATTTCGATTAAATAAATCAATTATTAATCATATTAAATACGAATATAAAAGAGATACAATGAATACACGCATTTACCATTGCAAAGAGCACCATGAATCGCACAATGTCTGAAACCATCCTCCCCAACGATATCTGAAGGGGTCCCAACAACTCCCAAGCAGGCATTAAATAGGTGACACGTGCAAACGACATCACGTTGGCCACAGCAAAGAGACAATCAGAGAGTAGTTCAGGATCATCTGGAGCCCACCAAAGACGACCTACAACAAATGAACGGTAACAATCATTCAATTTTGAGGAGGAAAATATTTGTTACCTAGTTCGTAAGATAATATTAAAATTAAATTTATTGATCTGTAATTTGAATTCTAAAATACGCAGTCATGTCTATAATTAAAACGTACCTATATAAAGCTGTAAAGGTGTCCTATCGCAAAAACAGAGAGTTTATCATTTTATTTGCCGATTTTATTAATCAATTGTCTCAAAATAGTCAACATATGAAAAACTATAAATAAAACCAGGATGTAATAATGCGGTGGTAAACAGCGTATGGAATCTGTAATATTTAAAGTCACATCTCTTAGATATGAAAATTAATTAATGACTTATATCTTATAAAATTAGATAAAATCAAAATATTTAATGTCTATTTTAGAGATATTTGTCATTTCAAATTATTGTTTAATGAAATTCTTTATTCAAAATTATTCCTGAAAATTTCTTGCAGAAATAATGTGACATTTATAAAGTACCCATGGGAGACAGCACCCCGTCTTAGATCAAACTGCGTGGTTAAGCTCTTAACAAGACACTGTAATGGTAACGATAAACTTTATCTATAAAATTATCAATGTTTTCTTCAGAACATTCCATCTGTTTCATGTTGAATATGGAGTACCAAGGGTGAATTTATAATTAAATATATTTATTCTAAGGAAATAACTATGAAGGATCGTTATAATGGGTATATTTTTTCTTGTATGAGTGTAAAACTAGAATTGGATTTATATTCATTAAAGCTAAGAAAATTTAACAAATATTTGGAAAAAATAATCGTTCAATAATTAATTTAATTAAATTTAAAAAATATTGTACACTCATTGCGATGAAGTACAACATATATAAAAAGAACGAGGAGATTACATTCATAACTATTTACTAAATATTATTTAATCATCCTTTTGAATTGCCTGCATTATCGATTTAATGTTAAATTTTAAAATTATTTTATTACCTATATACCATAATTAGGAATTTAATCACGACACTTTATAAACTTTCCTTCATTGAAAAACTATTGTTAATATCAAACGCTTTTAGTTATGGATTTTATTGCTCCAATATCCGGCCATTAGTTTTAAAGTTTCTTTAGAACTCTCTGAAACCATGTGTCTCAATATCTATGGGAGAGTCTCTCAAGCTATATATCATAATTTGTTGTGACATTTGGGTTATCGCTTTCAATGTTCTAAGCAACGTTAATTTCTCTTTTTATTATGTTGAAACTTTTAAAAGCCCATTGTTCTGTTGCCTATAGATGTAATTAAGTTCAGATAACGTCTCAGATGATGCTGTCTCGTGTACGTATAGGACCACTAATATGTTATAAAGACATTTCATATTTGTATTTGTATTTGTATTTGTATTTGTATTTGTATTTGTATTTGTATTTGTATTTGTATTTGTATTTGTATTTG
>JAUZNC010034936.1:0-16226 GCA_034780395.1 Vannuccia rotundouncinata
CTTGTTTTAAATTATGATCAAGAATATCATCAAGATCAATATTACTGAGTTCATTAGTGGTTACCTCCCGCATCATTTATTTAGTGCTCACTTTATCCAAAGCTTCTGATGATAGTCCACTTATCATCCCACCAGGAATATTTGCAAAATTTATTAACGACATTATTAATGACCGGCACGGGGGGTGATTAAACAAGAACTAAAAGTTTCAAATAATTTGAAATAATTTGAAATAATTAAAAAAAATTAATAGATATTTGTTTAAACTTATTTGCCTTTGGTTGAAGTCAATAGATATTCAATACATTTGTTCTATGTCTATAGCTAGTCTGCAATGAAAATTGCTATAGACTTACAATAACTATACATTGTATCTATGTTTAGAAGTAAACAATAGGAAAAATTAAAACGATTTTCATTGTGATAAAACATTTTTTTAATTTGCGGGTAGAAATGCCAACTTGCGTGCAACAATACGAAATGAATAAAAATTAACTATATTAATAATAAAGAATAATACAATTTACAAAATGTCAATATATTCAAATGAAATATGAATTATAATGAATTATCCATAAATTTATAGATCTAGTTAAAAATGGATGGATTTATATATATATAGTTTTTATTTATTTTTGAACATAGATACAATGAATTAATATAGTGAAATTGTAGTCAGCAATGCAGTAATTAGAAAGCATGTATTTATTTCACTATAATAATATAACATTATTTGTTGCCCAAAATATACAATGAATAATAATGTTGTATTTTAATTTTTAGTTATTTGGTATTAGTTTTTAGTTTTCGACTGATTTCACATATTTTTTGGACCAAAAAATGCCCAATTGTAACAAGGTTAAAAGAATGTCACAATAAAAAAAGAGAAAAAAGTCTAAACCCCACTATAGTAGCATATATAATATGAGTTATATTGTTCAGTTTTTTGCAGCAACCGAGTGATAAAGCGCGAACACTCACTTCAAAATTTTGACAAAATACCTAGTAATCAGATATCCGGAATGGACGATAAAATGTTATTCTATGTAACTGCCAAATCATCTGGAAGAGCTTTCACCAAGCTTCATCGACATGCATAATGATTTCCAAAGTTCAGAAGATATCACAGAAGATGTCATAAGCGAATTAGATCAACTCGAAAAACAAAAAACTCCTGAGTCATCAATGAAACCAATGGATAGCGCCATAAGTCGTTTTCGATCATTCTTAAGATCCAAAAATTTGTGCGATAATTTGTTCAATGTCCTGAATGTCTTGAACAATCACTTAAGATATCTTTTTAGCGAATTAAGACTAAAAAAATGTCACATTCTATTTTTCTGCGAGTCTCTGAAGGTGGCATACTGCCTGAGTGGGTGTTCTTCTTTGCATTCGATATTTCGCAGTAGTCGATTATCGGCTTTTTTGACTAGTAGCGTGAAGTTTGTTTCTTTCTTGCAGTAGTCATACCGGATGCTTTTGTTGGCGTATCTCACTATTCGCTCCCTGTCGCCTTGAGTTGTCAGTCCCCACCACACCGGTATTGCATACATCAGTCTTCCAATGATAAAGGCTTCGTGAACTGTATGGATGCTGTTTACTTCAAAAGCTGTTTCTTCAGGGTCTTAATGGCGTAAAGGCTTGAGTTGCTCTTTTTAATTAGAGTTCTGATGTGACTGGTAAACTGCAATTTGTCATTTATGTTGACGCCCAGGAGGCTGATTTTGACCTCGGTCTTTTGAAAATAATTTCTTTGGATTTTGAATGGTTTTATCGCAGGTATACTGTAGACCACTCTTGGATATTATCCTGTTCTTCTAGTGATCTTTGGATATTTTGTGGAGTGATGATGAGGTTTGTTTTGTATCGTCGGCGTACTTGACTAGTTTGTTGCCTGTGCACCTGGGATGGAGACCTGATGCTAGAATGGAAAACATGACAGGACCCAGCGCTGATCCTTGGATTACACCACAGTTAACTGAGGCTTGTGATGAGGACACTTTTTTGTATTGAGTACATTGCTGATGCTGATGGAAGAAGTTATGTGTGCAGTTGTATATTTCTGCTTGGATGTTCATGGTGGCGGCTGATGTCTAACCTACAAATGCCTTTAAAATCAATGCAATAATGCTATATTACATGCCTATAAGATTTCTGCCATAAATATTTAAGCATAATACTAATATCTGTAATATTTTCTGGGCGGACATTTTTATTGGCGGACGGCCCGAAAATATGATAGATATTTCTATATTGTAGCTTTCCAATCTAGGTAATCATTACGATCTTCACGTTGTAAAATCATTTAAAATTTATCTTTGCTATGTTTTCAATATTTTTTTGTCATATAGAATTGAAATAATATTAATTTGAAAAACTCAAAAATTATTCATTATTGATTAATGTTAAATTAAACAAATTCCATTTATTTTATTGCATCTAGATTACTATATCTTTTTGCTATGAATACTTATAATAATTTTAAATTTGGATTCTGCAAGTGCTTCCAAAATTGTGGTGAGTTTTATATAAAATATAATACATTTTTCCATTAGTGGCTATACTTTGATACAATACATATAACAACATTTTCACATTCCGATTTAACTGAAAAGTGATCAAAAGAATTATATGGCTTAAAATTATTTTAGAAATCACGAATCAGCTTTATATAATATATATATAACGATAATTTCACAAAGCGACCTCAATATATCATAGTGAGGTCGCTTTGTGAAATTATCGTTACATGTCGGAAAAAGATCCCAACATTTTTTTATGGGCATTTATGAGCATATAGATAACTAAAAATTTCATTCTCTAAAATGTTTGACTTTTGGATCAAGACAAATGGCCTATATGAAGGTTTATATGAAAAAATTCGTATATTTTTTATTTGAATGTATAACCCCTTATATATTTTGAGATTTACAAATCTATTTTGTGGTCATACAAATCCACCACATTTTTATGTACATATATGAGCTTTTGGATCAAGAGAAAATGGCCCTCTATTTGGCCGTTTATGTAAAACATCGTATATTTTACATTTAAAAGAATAATGCCCAAAATATTAAAACATAAAACTATGCAGAAGGACTATTACAAACTGTATTTTACTATTATTTAAATATATTAATATAGTATAAAATGAGTGTAACATATGTTCAATATCAATAATTAATGGAACAATATCGGACCTGTTATTTTGTACAATTTACATAATTTTTGTACAATATATTTATAATATATATTCAATATATTTTATTTTTACTATTAAATAGACAAAATACTATTTAAAAGTGACATAGGCACAGAGTATATTTGCCTGTGGATTGATTATACGTTGACAATCGCGTTTTAACAAAAAATATATAAAGGAGCATCAAAAAGTTGGATGACTAGTTTAATTTATATTCAGAAAAATATGTACACAAATATGTTTTAATTGACTAAACATTGATTACTCATAATAATGAAAGTTTGAAAGTATAATTGTATATAATTATTATTATTGTTACTAATATTTTTTATCGTAATGATATTTTCACAATTTTTGATGAATATCCACAATCAAAGGAATATCACATTAATTTTAAATAAAATTAAATATTTCATTATATAATCGCAAAGTTATATATAACTAGTGGGGTGTAGAGTCGATACTCGACTCTTTTCTCTTCTTTTATTGCCAGTTTATGTTAAATTTGTTAAAATTGCTCATTTTTAGGTGCAAAAATCATTGAAATCGGTCGAAAACAAACAAAATAATAACTAAAAACTGAAAACAAAAAGTAATAACTAATAGAAATAGAAATAGAAAATCACTAACTAACTAAGGGAACATCAAACAACAAACATTAAACTTCATAAAACAAACTTTAAACTTTATGCAACTGACATCAAACAACAAATGATATTAAACTTCATACAACGAGCGTCAAACAGCAAACATCATACATCGAACTTAAAACAACAAACATAAAACACAAAGCTTAATTAAACTAAAAATTAAAAAATCAAAATCTATCAAAAAAATTATAACTAATAAAAAATAACTAATAACTTTTTCCTTTTTCAATCTTTCATACCAAATTTCTGAATGAAAGCGTAGATATTTGATATTTAGGGATTTTAATGTTATATTTTTAAATGGCAATATTTTTAATAAACCCTGTATATGATAACTTGAATACAAAAATAATTTTAAATAATTTTTATTAAATTTAATTGTTTTGAGTAATCAATGTATAGTCAATTAAAACACAATGTAGGTATAATAAAACTGGAAAATAAGTTTTTGATAATAAATCATGCATATTTTATAACCCACTTACATATTTTTCTGAATAATAAATTAAACTAGTATAATTATTATGCTCCTTGAGGAAATTTTGTTATACGCGATTGTCAAACGTATAATCCACAGGTTATGCCTATATATCACTTTGAAATAGTATTTTGTCTATTTAAAAAAAAAATGACAATAAAATTTTTTTTTTAATAAATAGTAAAAATAAAATATATTGAATAAAATTTATAAATATATTATACACAACAATTATGTAAATTGTACAAAATAACAGCTCCGATGTTGTTAAACTATTTATGGATTTTCAACATAATGTTTCACTTATTTTATACTAAAATATTATATTTCAACTTTTATTATATAAAATAATATGTACTCATTTCAGCTCAACTTTTACAATAATATATTTTAAATAAAATAAAAGTAATATGCAGTTTGTAATAGTCCTTCTGCATGGTTTTATGTTTTAATATTTTGGGCATTATTTTTTTAAATGTAAAATATACGATGTTTTACATAAACGGCCAAATAGAGGGCCATTTTCTCTTGATCCAAAAATCAATTTTTGGAGCATTAGATTTTTTTTCTTCTCTATGCTCATAAATGTCCATAAAAATGTGGTGGATTTGTACGACCTGTAACGATTCATTGTATTTTTCCACGTAAGCGACCACCTTAATATATTAAAACAAACTTTGAATATTCAGTAAATAGAAAATAGCCTAAACTACCGATCTACGTTATTTTTACGTCTTGGGTCTTCTTAGGTAAGCTAATGTTTTAATGTTTTACATCGGCTAAATAAGATTTCTAAATAAATTTTAAATATATATTATGTTTTGCATATTTTAGATATTTTCTACATCTCTGTCTTTTAACTAAATTTCAGGCATATGCTTATTTGCAACAATTTTACCCTGCGTCCCAATAGTAAACGGTGCGACAGCCATGGGAGAGAGTGGAGTTGTTCATTGTCTATTGATGGCTTTCGTACCGTTTGGGTTATGTGTTGCTGGAGCAAATGTCCGGTCATTGGTACGCTTCCAACACGGAATTGATGGAGACCAGGTGTCCGACTTTCTGGCAATGTTATTTTGCTACCCCTGTACAATTTCCCAGTTGTATACGGAAACTAACCCCACTATCAAAAATACTTACAGAAAAAGAAGTCAACCTAGCAATCAAGTTATTCCAAGATCGTAAACAAATGAAATTATCGACTGATGAAAATTTATAATTTTGAATTGATGTAAACATTAATTAAATTTAAGTGTTGTAATTAAGTTGAATTAATGGAAAATATAATCACAATCAGATATGAAAACGAACTTTAAGAAATTTTGAAATGGATAAGGAAATGGACGAATCCTTTCGGTTGTCTAAAATCCCTTTCATTCACTAATCCTCTAAATTTATATTTTTAGTTCAGTAACAATAAATGATTACACAGATAAATTAATATTGAATGAACGATTTACTTCTAAAATATGACTTAAGTAAAAATTAAAGTTACTAAAAACATTAAAACATTTAAACTAAAAATATCGTCTATTTTTACATAACTATGTATAAACGTATCTACTTTTCTGTATTATAGATCAATGATTGGTGATATTGTAGCGGGCTACCTTTTTTATATAATGCAATATAAAAACGAAATTAAAATGAAAATGAATAGAAAACAAATGATATATTGTAATAACATACAGGGTATAGAGTATATAGCGATAGAGTTGTGCTAAACTGGGCGGTCGCTACAATATAAATGATTTTTTTTAATTTTAAAATAAACTCCACAATATATATTTCAGCAAGTTTAAAGAGCTATATAATCTTAGCATAGGTACTTAAACATTTTATTAATTATTTTTAAATTTTACTGATGAATTATAGAAAGTGAAATTGAAAGAAAAGGCACATTTTACAGTTTCGTTCTGTTTAATGCAATTAAGAGTGACGAATCTCGACAGTATTTTACTATTTTAGTAAAACGTCTTTATCGATCAACTTTGGGAGGAGACACCCCGTTTCGCTTACTGCCTTTTCGCCCAACTGTTTTCTTTAGTTCCGTTTCGGCTAACTACATTATTAAAATACAAAAATGTTAAATCAAATTATATATTAGGATTAAGGTATATCATTTATATATATATATATTTATTTGTAATTTGTAATTTGTAAACTACCATACTAAATGTTAGATACAATATAAAATCTCCAGATTAAAATACTAATTGTTAGATAAAATATAAGAACTTAAAATAGTAAATGTTTGATACAAACTATCATACTAAATGTTAGATAAAATATAAGAACTTGAACCTGTCAGTGGCAACACGTATTGGGACTGTAGTACGCAGAAGACAGTTGGTAAAATTGTTTATTGTCGTGATATCCGCTTCAAAGTTCACGCCACAGCGCCGGCGTAATGATACGGAGTGACTTCATTATTCACCAGACAGGCTTTCAGGCGTAGAATTCTTTCTGTGATATATGTCGGTACGCAGGTCGCGGTTGAATTGGTCCATCGCCAGCCTGTAACAGGCAGACTTGTTGCTCGACACGGACTTGTTGCTCCTCTTGAAGAATCGCGATCAACCGAAACAAGTTCGGATGTGGCTTTCCGAGTTCACGATTCAGTGCATTATGCCATCCTTCAACGTGATTATTTGTTCGATGACCTTCAATGCTATTATATTGATTCCATAGTTTAACGGGAAATCTCGCGATCATGTCGTCTACCCACGTTTCTGTCACGTAATCCATGAAACGAGTAGCTTCTGGGTCAGCGACTTCATTCATAGTGGTCATCCAAACTTGACGGACAGTGTTCATCATAGAAATTTCAAAATCAACGCTCACTGTAGTCGGCTGAAGTATGAGTCCTAACTGGCCAGCTGCGGCTTGTAAATGATGAAACATTCTGGTGTACGTCACCTCATCCTTGGCAGGTAATAGAGCCACAATAGGAGGTATTATATTTCCATTACTTCATCGTGAATGGACTAGACCTGGTAAAAATATCTGGCGCCGCCTTGAAAGTTCCGTCCATAAAAATCGCGTTCGACCTACAGAGCAAGCGGAGATTCTGCGCAGTGTCAAAAATAAGTAGTCAATCTTCCTGTCCGTCGCTCGCAAGTAAGAAATCTCGACCGTTTTTCGTTCTCTGCCAACCTGGTGGCGAATAATTTTCCGCACGAAAGTGGAAAAGTTTTGGAAGCCGCGTCGCTTTTGCCCGATAAAGAGTTGTTTTGTGTTTCTTTATTCTTGGCAGACCATCCATTACCTCTTCATTTGGGTCATTCAGCAATTCTGCAAATGCTTCAATGTGGATGAGTTTCATTCTTTTCAACGGTTGACTTTTTGCATCCTCTTTTGCTGTTTGCAACAATTTTTTCTCTAGAATTTTCGTAAGATCTGGCGGATGGCTGTGAACCACTTCTCTTTTGACAACTTGGTCGTTTTCAGTTATAGCAGTGACACGGCAGTCTTGTGCGATAACAAATACTGGTCGAGTCAAAGCCGTAGTAATAGGTGCGACTGGTGCGACATTGTAGGGTGATTCTTTAGGGCAGACATTTTTTACGAACAACACTTAATCTACCAGACAATATAGTTGCATGGCCCTATAAAGAAAACGGTCGACATCACCAGCTTCTTTGGGTTTCATATATCGATTCATCAGATAATAATATCTTAAAAATAATTTCTTAAAAAAAAGTTTGATATCTATGTTTTATCAAAAGTTCAATAACACTTCCATATATATCTATGATTTAAAATATCAATGATAATCGATAATATTATCAGAGTAGAAAAATTAGCTGTGCAACTAATGAATGTTTCGAAGGAAAAAATTTACTTCATTTATGGAGACTCTGCGACGTAATACTTACAATGATACACAAATTCACGAATTATTGAACGAATCTTGACCAGATGAATGTATAAGTGTACAGCATATAAGAAAAATATTGAAAGAATTTGATGATGGGAGAGACTGGACAGCTTTGGAAGAATGGTAGGTAGGGAAAGACCTAAGTCTGATTCTCGTATTGAAAATGCCAATTTGAGAAGATTGATTGAAGAAAATTGATGCATAACGGTTAGCGATATAAGTGAACTACTATATATTTCCAATACAATGGTTCACAACATCATGCATAAAGACCTGGAACTTATTTAGCACCACACAAATTGAGTTCCACATACCCTGACAGAAGCTAATAAAGTTCTTCGTGTTGCCATTTGTGAAGAGACGCGCAGGTCACTTAAGCTTCTAGGTTAACGAGATCTAATTTAGTGACAATAGACGAACGAAATAAAATTGGAATTTGTGCTAACTACGTATAGGTATTAATATGATTTAAAAAAATGTAAATATCATAAATCAGAAAATAGTTTTGTAAGAGATAACACAATTTATGGTATATCATTTTTTTGTGGTATTCGAGGAAACCGACTTTTTGCCATTTTGGCTAATAATAATATCATACTTTTCTGTTGAATATGAACATTATTTATAATAACTTGTCATCGAAATAAACAACCGATATAGCAGTAGTAATATCTAGCCACAAATCGATCGATTTTTATGACAATGAACAATAAACTGGAAAAAATGTTCTTAAAACTGTGCACTTTGGACCATTCTCTCTAAATATCTAAATATCTTAGTTTCTTTCTAAATCTATCAATAGGTTACCGTGTATAGAAATGTAGAAATTGCTTCCAGAGATTATAATATTAACAAAATTGAAAATTTTAAAATCCATGTAACTTATTCTTTTTTATGTAAATCTCGAATTTGAAGTATAATAATTGATGTTAAAAAATGCATTAAAATGATCGTTTTACGACCAATTTTATATCAAAAGATGAATAAATTTACATTTTTATTTCATTTTATTCAAATTGAACCCATTTTTTATGTATATTTCTTTGTATGTTAAAGTTTCTTGTCCTTTTAAACCAAAATGATACAAACTTTTGAACATGAATTCATTTTTAAAGTCTGCATTTGAGATTTAATATAGACGCTGGAATTGAATCTTTTTCGATTTTATTGAGGCCTCCTGTATTATATTCGATAGATCAACAGTTTCAATATCGTTTTCTATTTTTAAAAGATTATTGTCGAAAGAATTGTTTAATTCATTTAAAAACATTAAATTCGATTGATCGGTGACCCAATCTAGTAACATCCCATCCATTCTGGAAATCAATTTTCCTGGAACATTATTCAAGTATAAAATTCATGGTCATTAGTTAAAACATAAAATAATGATTTCATAAAATTTGTTTTAATTATTTTAAATATTCAAATGAAATATGAATTATATCCATACATTTATAGACATAGATAAAAAATATATAGATTTATATTTATAGATTTATTTATTTTTGAACATAGATACAATGAATTAATATAGTGAAATTGCGGTCAGCAATGCAGCAATTGATCGTGCACTACTTGCCCTCTAATTACTGCATTGCTTACCTTAATTTCACAAAAATAATATAACATTGCATTGTATTGCGTCGACAGAATATTTTTTTTTAATTTCATGAAATATCTATGTTGTAAACATTTAAATTCAAATTTTTATATATTATTTTAAACATATCCAACATATTGTTGAGCCCGAATTTTCAATCCGATCATTTTATCCAAAAAAATAAATGGCTGATTTTCAAAGCGGTCTTTTTGGGTGTTTTAGCAACTGTGGTATGTAATTTATTTTTTATTGAATATTTTATTTTCAAATACCAGAAACTAATCTATTTTTTAATTTTTATCATTATAGTTTATCATTATTACAACCAAAATATGAACTGTAATAATTAGATTGGGGAACGTGGCATAGTAATATTGATATTAAAAGTTTTACTACATTGTACAATATAATTTCTATTTAAGATAATAGGGTTGGATCATAGCATAATACATTCATAACATAAATATAATACAACTTTACAGTTCTGAATAAGAGTTACAACACTCTTAATTATTTCTAAAATATATCAAATTTGTTCACCTATAGTGCATTAAATTTAAATTGTTCACCTAAATTCATTACTATACTATTCATCCAATTTAGGTGGATGCATTTTGAGCTTTTTGCTCCCATGCATTGCAAATTCAAAGATTGCTAATGCCATTGGTGAAAATGGCTGTCTGTTCTGCTTACTGACTCTTTTATTAGCCGGCTTAATACCGGCTGTAATACTTAGAGGAAAGGTCCGTGCTAACAAAGGCATTGAAGGAGGCATTATTGGGGACTGCTTTGTCACGATATGTTGTTTCAGCTGTGTCACCGCACAAATGTACAATGAAGTAGTCGGCCAAGGTCCACAATCTATTTCTTTAGAAAGAGAATAAAGCGTTGCAGTTCGAAATATTTCTTAACACAAAACAAATTGTTTTTTTGAAATATTAGATATATGGTATGCAAATTCTTACTGCTTATTTTGTATATATTTTAAATAATTTATTAAATTATATCGTGTAATGTTTACGTGGTTTGTTTATTTATCAATTTTTTGTATCAATAAATTACACAAATAATAAATGTAATGTGTCTGCTTTGGAAAGAGGATTTTTTCATTTCAATAATTTAATTCCAGGAATGGATGTTAGATATTATATTCCGAGATAAAAATAAATCCTTTTTAACTTACAATTTACATAAATTTGTACTAATGCAATAAGACTTTTTTTAAACAACTATAGTATATAAATATGTAATTTACAATAACGTGTTAGCAATATAATAATAAGAAAACATGTAATTAGTTAGTTAATTTTGATATAATTATTAATCAACTAAAAATTCTATATGACACCGCGAATATCTGTAAAACTTTGGTCCTATTGATTTCAATTTGTTTGTGTATTTGCAAAAGTTCCATCGGTGAAAAAAAAATGATGAAAAGTTACTTTTCTAAAAATAACAATAGATATTCCATATACAAACAACTAACAATTATATGTTCAAATTAAAAAAATTGCTCTTTGGTCTACCAGATCAAATTGGAATTATTTCAAATATGAAATCGTTTATGAATATGGGCTGTTACAAAAAGGTCTAGTTGTTTAGATTTCAATATAGCTACAGTGATATAGGTAGCGCGTATATGTTATTGAACATATAGTGAGCTAACAACCTACTATCTATCGTAGGTTTAGACATAGACTAACAAAGGATAGACTTGCTCATATTATAACTCAGTCAAGGCCAGACCGGCTAAACAATCCATTTCGCTTGGCCTTATAACAGCTAGACAAACTGTTTATATCACTTATTATACTACAAATGTATGAAAAACATATTTTTATTTTTTATATTACTCAATAATTATTAGTACTAGAAAAATAATAATTCGTCTTTTGGAATGAAGGCATTTTGGTTGTTCCGTAAATTATATTTAAACGATTACAAATATATTTTGAAAAATTTATTAGCAAAGCCAAAATAATGGAATTTTAAAATTAGGTATTTTTTTATTAATTATGAATCCGAATTTTCTCTAGAAAAGCATTACTTCCAAAGTACGATTCGGATTACACAGTATTTACACTTGCGGCTTCAAGTCAGCCAGCTGAGATAGTAGAGGATTGAAAGGCGGCTCCAGAATTAAGGTCTCTTTACAAACGACACATTTTGTGCAGAGGGATTCTGCTATATAATAAATATATTTCCGCGCAAATCTGTTAATCATTCTTATGCTGCAGTAAACTTAATTATTCTGGACGGCAATTGAATTAAGCTTTATCATTCATTGGAATCAATCTATCATTAAGGATCATCGGGATGCTCGATGCAATTTCCTCAGTATGATATTCCATTTTAGCGGTATCGATTGCTTATTAGTGCACGGTACGAATATCGGAGTTGCGAAGGTCTAGATTTTTACACCAACCTCTTCTAAGTCAAATATCTTCAAAAAATGTTCGATAGAATCTTGCGATAATCTATAAAGAATAAATAAAATAGTTCATGAAATCTAGAGTATATGCTCCTAGAATAGATTCTTTTACAATGAAATGTCACAATCATTATTGCATGTCACAAGTTAAAAATATACCAATAAAACAATGTGTGAAGTTTGGTATTAATGATTGAATTTTCTTCCAGATTCTTTAATTGTCGAAGACTTTCTTGGGATAAAAAAGTTTATCGCTTTATAACTGCTTGAATACGAAAGCAAACTAATTAAATAAAATCCTTCAGAATGATTTGCAGAAATATGGACTGGATATTTCTCTGAATGTGTTCCGTCAATAAAATGTTTGCTATGTACAAAGTCACTTGGGATAATTTGGTTAATCCAACTAAACAACATGATTTAATCCACTGCTAACATAAATTTAGCGTTCCACAAAATAATTCCGAATGATAATATTTCAAGAGTTCTTCAAAGTGCTTTTAAAGTAGCTTCACTTCTTGCAAGGTTTAGTGAATTTAAAAAGGTATGTGATTCCCGATAAGAATACCTTTGTCCAGAATACACGTTCCATATTTAGTATGTTTTACCGTAATGGTAAATAAAACATAAATTAAACCCTACAAACTTGTTTATTCATATCAAATAATTACTATATTGCTTTGAATTCACCTGAATCTTTGTCGACCTTAATTATTGATTTTCTGCATTTAAACATTGAAAGATAAAACGGAAGGATGTTTTTGTTTTCTATGGTCTTAGTCTATAGTCTTAGTTTTGTTAGTTTATGGGTTTAGATAGGTATTCCATATATAAAAACAACTATTCTACCACTTTAAATCTACTATCACGCATTCAAAATTTCAGTTATCAAAGATATCGTAATACTTTAATCAATACAGTTTAATTGTATGAAATATTCATAAAGAAATTAATCAATATTAATGAATCCCGCCTAGGCGGTATCAATGAGATCTTATATATCCCGCCTCGCAAGAATTCAATAAACCATCAAAATGTGTTAATTACAACTAACAAGTTAAATAACAAATTATCGTCAAATTATCAAATTATCGTCAGTGCAACACGAAAACATTGGATACGTAGGCATTGTGACATTTTTGAGTAATTATTGATGGTAATATTCTGTGCCTGTTGGAAAATAACAGTCCCATTTCGAGTAAACATCATCGACAATGCTTCCCGGAATCGTCAATGACAAACTATGATAACTTGTGCAAAAGTTTACAGATAATATAGAAATTAGATAACAATATTGTTAATCTAGATATTGTTATCATTCTATGACTGCCAAATGTTAAATTTAAAACATATTACTATAGATATTATAGATACTATATATACTATATATTATATATAAATATATAATTCAATCTGAAACCACAAAATTTCGGAATTGGATTGTGACGACATTAACTTCAACTGCGATAATTTGTTACCATTAGATGAAGTTTCCATATTTATTCTCAAACAAGCTTGTCTGACACACAAATACACAAAATACTGCCAGTATAATGCCAACTGTTATCAAAAATCTCTGAACTGTTATCATAGAATGTATATACCAAGCAAACTAATGAATTAATAAAAAAATGAATTTCCTATGCACGTGCGATTCCCTACACAATATAAAGGGAATATTGCACATCTCATTAAAATTGTATGAATCCAGGGTTATTTTTATAATTGATGTTTGCGGGCTGCGAAATTAAACAGTTTTAGATATTTTTTAAATTTCCGGGCAACAAATTGAAATTTTTTATTACACATTTTTATATATTACATTGATAATAATAAACAATAAATAAAAAAATTAGTATCGTTTCAGTTAAATCGATATGTATGTGTTCATTATAATTTTTTTAAGTATCGCTTTCTTTAAAATAGTAAAATATAATAATTTCTGCGCCAGGAACAACTGAAGCAATATTTAATATATAATTTATAAAAAGTAACAAACTAATGAATAAGTTATACATAACTAATTGACTAATATAATTGAATAAAATATGAATACATTTGCAGTCTAAAATTTTATTCAATATAAATTTGACACTAGAAAAAAGTTTTCAATAGATTCAGAATTATTAAATAAAATTGAATTAACTGACAAAAAAATCTACTTTAATATTTGGTAATTTGTTATGGATAGTGATTTCTTATTAAGTAGTTTTAAATGTCACTAAGAAACTTATTTAGAACGAAAAAAATTATATCTAGTCATTTATTCTCTTTCTATTGCCATAGCGTGTATTTGTAAGTAGCTGATTTCATTATTCATTTGTGACAGAGCACAAAGGTGACAGAAAAATATGGCCATGCAGTCTTTGCAAGAGGAGCCGTCAATTCCTTCGATAGTTCGCATTTTACTTCTGACCATCATTGGTCCAATCAAAGAACCCATTGGCACAAATACATATAATATAAAGCAACCACATCCATTTTCCCCAACTGCGTTCGCAGATTGATATAGAGAAATGCAAGGGCAGAAGTATGTCAGTAAACAAGAACCTGAAAGAATAAAAAAAGATACAATAATAATAGATCTTTTTCAAAAATCACATGACTGTATTTTCTAAATGCAATGCCATGAAAAGGGACGACGTAGATAAATATTGTGCTCTTGTCTACAAGTAGTACTATAACTATTATGGTAAATTATTAATGTTTTTTTTATTGCAATTGAACTTCTAATAAAAAGATAATAATTTTGAAAGAAAATGAAATGAAACTTTTTTTGTAAACCCACACTGACAGAATTTTCTGTGTCATTTGGCACATTCCACACAAAAATCTCCCATATGACACAAAACTGTGTCTTCTAACACATTAAAATGTTCCATCAGAAATTATTTGTGTCAGATGACACATACAATTTCTCGGGACACATGTGTCAACAGACCCTAATAAAGTGTATCAATTGACACGTTAAATTTCTGGGAACACATCAATGTGTCTCTAGGGATATAAAACTAAAGAAAAGGCAACTTTATAATTGGTAGGTAGCGTAGAAGTTGGCTATATAAAACTATTATATTGGGAATTCTAGTAAAAGGAGTGTTCAATATTTAAAGAAATATAGACTGAAAAGGTTACGTAACAACAAGAAATATCGATTGACCAAATTACTCAGCCGAATAAAATCATTGATATCGTAATAATATGTATCTAGATCGGCAACTCTAATTAAAATATGTCCGAAATAAAAACAGACAAAAAGACAAAATGGTGAAATCTGGTTCGGCCTATAATTTTTCTAATAGATGTTAGAAGTAGATGAAATCGTTCAATATATATTTGCAGAAGTAAGTTATTTTATCTGTTATACTTATTATTAGTCCTTATTATCGTAAATAATATATTTATGTTTTTCTGAAGAATAGTTAATTCAGTTTAATCAGTTTGCAATTGATTTGCCCGTTTTTATATAGGAAACTGTCATGTATAAAAAGTAGTAGTTAGTAGTAAGGGTTACGTCTAGAGAAGTTAATTATGATATCAATGAATAAAACGTATTCATTGTTGTATTATCGGGAAACGGTGTGCAGTACGTGTGTGGCCTAGTCTCTATATTGACTTTGACCGATCCACTTTCTCTTTTACATATAGTCCGGGATGCCAGTTTGTTTTAATCAAAATGTTTTGGGCAAAAGGTTTGATACTTTTATCAAGTAATATGATCCATGGGATGATCAAATATATACGTTTTAGGTTGCAGAAATTGTACATTATTTTTTATGAGCATTTTAGTGTTTTTCTATATTAAAGAATAAAAAATTTCTATGGTTTTCACCCAATTTTTATGAAAATTTCACACTTATATATATATATATATAATTAATTTCTTTATACTATCAATGTTTCTATTATCTAATTTCGTTCTATTATTATATAGAGAATAGTTATTTTAATCTAATTACTTTGTACTTAATGCCTAAATTCTGAA
>JAUZNC010034947.1:0-19381 GCA_034780395.1 Vannuccia rotundouncinata
AACTTATTAGTTTAAACTTATTATTATAAATAATGCTTATGATATACTATACTAGATATTAGTAAAAAATTATTTGTTTTAAAAATGGTACAATAATTATGAACTGCACGTATTTCGAATTAATCGCAAACTTTTACGTGATAGGCCTCTAGCTCACTAGGTAAATATTGATTCTATAGAAATTATGTTTATACTTTTGGTTTCGATGCATTTATTCGACATTTTATTTACTACAAAATATTTTTAAAAACTATAAATTTCATTTAATAACATTATGTATAGAGGTAAAGCATTGTTTTCGAACAATTTCAGCACTACTATAAGCATTTGTTAATGAAATTTTATTCATTTCTGTTCAATTAATGGTACATTTCATAAATTATACTCATATATTTTTTATACTAAACTGGATTTCAATATTAAATGTAATTTTAAGTGTTTTCAAAATTATTAATTAATGATTATAGGGTTACATCACAATTTATCATTATTTTTAAATATTTTAACTCCCAGCATTTATTTATTACTAGTTTTTTTGATGGGATATCCCTGTATTAGATGGTTTAAAAATATATGTGTCTATTCGTTTTCTAGCTCTTATCACATTTTATGTTTGTTTACTATGTATACTAGAAGCAAAATTGTATGGTTTGTGAACAAGACTTACCTACAACATTTTTTTTGGTGGTACACCCCATTCACAAACTGTTTATACCAACAACAAATTTAACAAAATTCATATTATAGCAACTAATTATTTTTGTGATGTCCAAAATATATACACTATATTCTATTGTATTTTAATTGTTCTATGTTTAATTTTAAATCAATTTAAATTCATAATTGGGACAGCTATAATTACTGTACCAACAAAGAATTTTAAATATAATAAGATTGACATAAAAATAGGGATAAGTATGCATTTTAGCATTGGAATTTTTGTTGTTGTAATTTTATATAGTTACTGACTAAAAGGTATAGTAGACCCGGCTCTGCTGGGTCTCAAGGGTTAGAAATAAGATTGTTTAAAGCTTTGTCTTGATTTTATTATCCAATATTATATAGTTACTGACTACATCAAATAAAAAACCAATACAACTATAACAGTAACTATATAATATTGGATAATAAAATTAATATAAAGCATTAAACAATCTTATTTCTAACCTGAGAAACACCACACCTTTCAGTCAGTAACTATTACAAAAAAATTTCCAATGCTAAAATGCATATTTACCATTATAACATATGGCAGCAAATTATTTTTTTTTAAATCTATTTTAAAAACATTTAATCAAAAATTATTTATTAAATCAATTCACATATTAACAACCATTTTATATCAACCAATTATATATTTATTGGGCACATTTTACCAATCTGTGCTAATTACCAATATGCACTAGGCAAATTACCAATTGATTTAAAAAAAATCTAAATTATCTAAATTTTAATAATATTTATTTAAAAATATAAATTATATACAAGCACTTTAATATAATAAAATATTTAATGCTATTTTTATTAAATTATTTAATAAATTGAAATAAATATTGACACATTAAATAAATTGACACATTATTTGTAATAAAATTATTATTTTTTAATTCAACAAAATGCAGTCAAATTCACAAGAATAATATGTAAATTGGTAATTTGTACAGCACATATTAGTAATTAGTGCTGATGGGTAAAATGTGCCCAACATGAATGCCAGACAAAACAAAACCTAGACAAAACTTACCTGGGATATAATAATATACAAATAACATAAATAACTTAATTATAAATACACTTACACATAAACTATGCTTTTTTCAAGTATAACATGAAATAAAAAAGTTTTTTTCAAACATACAATTAATTTATTGATAATAGATTTTATTGATTTTTATTTTTTTCTCCATGTTTCTGATTGAAGGTTGGGTAGAGGTCTCAGGGTTAGTCTTTTCTTGATACTGTCCAACATATTCATTATTAGGACAGACAATATTATTAATATTACTAAATAAAATTATTTCAGATAGTCTAAACTCAAATTTAATATGCAGTTTGTATTGGTACAAAATGGGAAAATTATATTTATGTTTATTTATTCAAAATTTGTTGTTGGTACAATAATCTTGGTTGTTCCAACAACAAATATACAATTGACATAAAAATGCTGTTGATTTTTTGATGCGAATTGATTTATTATTTCAATAAATACTTTTAATAAGCATTTTTTAAATAGACTTAAAAAAATAATCATTTGCTGTCTTATGTTATAATGTTAATTTTATTTAAAATTTATTGTTGGTACAATTATTTTGTCTGTCCCAACAACAAATATACTGTTTGCATAATTCACCATCTTCTGAATATTTGACTTTATGTTTCTATTGCTGTTTAAATTGTCTATGCGTATCAATCTCTATGTTTAAATCATTTATTTAAATTTTAAATCGATGATTTATATATGCATGATTAAACTACTGATATTGGGAATCAAAATTTAAATCATTTGTTCAATATGGCTCTTGATTTACAGCAACATATTTTTTGCATCAAGAAGTATTACTCTAATAATAACATAAGTTTTGTGTCTCATCAATATTAGGAACAATATGGAAATACTGTGTGGTGGCACACTGTACATGATATTGTTGAAAGATTTGAAGAATCAGCTTTGTTTGCCAATAAAAAATGACCTGGCCGTCCTCTGTCTGTTAACACTGAAAACAATCATATGGTAGTTGCAGAATGTCTAATGCAAGAGCCAAAGAACTCTATTTGATGATTATCCCAAGAACTTGAAATATCAAGAACCACTGTTTGTCATATTATTCACAAACTTGGTTTAAAACCATGGATACCCAGATTGGTTCTAAACTAAATGGAGTCGATTTTGACAGACAAGTCCAATTTTGTAAGGATTTTCAAATGAACTTTGGTGATGTTTCCAACATTATTTTTCTGATGAATCCATGTTTAAACTCAATGGTCAAGTGAATTGCCACAATAGTGTTTTTTTTCTGATTCTAATCCACACAAAGTTTTTTGTGAACCACCATTATGTTATGGTCTGGGCAGCCATTTGCTCCACTCAAATTATCAGGCCTTTCTTTTTCACCACCACAGTGACTGGGGAAAGTTATCTGGAAATGCTAGACACATATGCCCTACCACATATCCAACCTCTACTTCACAATAAACACTACTGGTTTCAACAGAATGGATGCTGAATTCTCAAATTCTTGGATTGGTAGGAGGGGGACAGTTGAATGGCCAGCATGAAGCTCAGATCTATCGCCACTGGATTATGCTGTCTGGGGAATTATCAAAGATCTAGTCTACAAAACCAAAGCTGAAAACATTGACCAATTGAAATTAAAAATAACAAATTCATTTGAAACATTTGGTGATAACCTTTGTCATGATAATATCAGCTCTCTTGAAGGTCGTATGACAGCCTGTTTCAAGGAGGAGGGGTAAACATTTCGAAAATCGATGATAATGAAGGATACATCACTTGTGAACATATTATGTAAAATTACATTTGTTGTTTTGTTTTATTAAATATACATATTATAATATTTAATTTTGATATTTTTATTTTTTAACTGTGAATTATGCCTCCCCCTGTACAATAGGTTGACATAAAATTATGTTTGATATATGAACTGATTTAATATTTCAATAAATAATTTTAATGAACATTTTTTTAAATAAATTTAGAAAAAAAATCATTTGCTGTCATATGTTATAATTATGTTAATCCTATTTTATTTAAAATTTGTTGTTGGTACATGCATAACTGTCCCATTCATGATCTGTTTGTATCATTTAAATGTTTTGTTGTTGGTACATCCTGTTTGCAAACTGGAATTAGAAAATTAGAAATGAGGTACCTTTTATAATGTTGATAAAATGAAGGAAGTGGTAAATAACAATTTGATGTAAAATTAATTTGAATTGGAAACCAAAAAAACTAAAATATCAAAGCTAAATATTTTTTTAGAAATATGGCAGTCCAGTAATCTTACCTACACAGAATAAAAACATATACTGATTCTGAATACAAAGTGTTACAGGATAAATTATTATTCAAATAAGTTAACTATTAAATTATAACAGTTACAAATTAAATAATTTATTTTTACCAATATGAACAAAAGAATAAAGGAAAAATAATACAGTTTCTATACACACTCAATTACTCTAAATTAGCTTTTAATTTTGAGAACTCAATGGATTTATTATGTAAACATTAAAATCATTTACTTAAATTGTGTAACTCATATAATTTGTTAAGGAAGCCAACTGTTAATTAAAAAATATTTATTATAGGCACAAATAAAGGTGAAACTGTTAAGCATTTGCTAATTCTATATATAGTTTTAGAATATTCAAATCAACCAATTAAGATTGAATGCTAAACAAATTCAATACACATAACTTTGATTATGTGATAAATAATTGTTTTAATTATTTAATTAACATGTATGAACTAGTGATAATAAGTTTTCCTAAGTAATTGTTACCAATCAAGAGTATGGGGGTGGGTTTTCATTGGTCTCCACATTGCCTGTCTCCTTGTAAAAAAAAGAATTAAGGTTTTGGAGTTAGTTTACTCTTTGGCAACTTATTAAAAAACTTTTCATTAATATGAAATGCCTTCTAATATAAAATGTAACAATAATTAATTTTAGCTCCATTTTAATACTTTGTATGTGATTATTTAGACTACAAAATGGATATCCAAATTACATCTGCTGATGGCCCTGTTCAATTGCAAAAGCAACCAAACCGGCGGTTGTACTATCCACCAATTCAGTCCAAGCTGACCCATATTTGCAATTTAGATATTGACCAGGATCCTACCTTCCACAGAATGTCTCATATAATTTGCACTATTGGTGAGTCTAACCATTCTTTAAAATATCTAATCATCGAAATGTGTTGTATTATTACTGATCAAAAGTTGTATAAAAGATATGAGCACAATTTACCCAATTTATATAATAAATATAGTCAATAATTCATTAAAAAATATATATATCTAAATGTCTTATTAACTTTCAGGGGAGTCGTCTGATTCAACTGAAATCTTGGAACAATTGATCACACATGGAATGAACATTGCTCGTATCAATATGACAATGGGAACCTTCAAGGTAAAACAACTCTAGTGAAATCATTGATTGAATGAGAGTATACAGTTATGGATATTACATTAATGAGAAAATTCACACAACGAGACATTAATTTCTTAATACCTTAACAGTATTCATGTTAATTGCACCATGGTTGTTTATGTTTCGATTGCACGATTAACCTTTGTATTGATTTCTAATTTTTTTGGTTAGTATTAAGTTAACCTGAAATGAGTTAAATATGTTTCTTAAAATTTGTATTTAGTTTTGTCATAACCAATTGAAGTCTTTACAAATGTGGATGACTTCGATAACAGGGATTGAATAAAATGTTAAATAACTTTATCATCTGCTAAATATGTCACAAATTTGATTGTCTTTGTATATTTTTTAATTGATTCGGATATCTTTAGAATGAATCGTTTTCTTATCATGTATTTTCTAATCTTTCTATGATAGATGACCATTTTATAAGTGTATACAAAATCAATATAAATTCGCTGTCATTCTTTCCTGAAAACTACACTCTCAGTCAATAAGGGACTAGTCATTCATTCAGTGAACGCACACACACAAAATTATGCCTACGTGCTTTAGACAGTGTGCCATCACAAGTGCTAGTTCCCTGACTTACTGTGTTGAATATAATATAACTACTGCCTAATACTCTCTATCATCACTTTTATAATATAGAAAGAGATTAGGAGAGATGATGTCCTTTGTGTTATGTAAATATTTTTATTTTTAGGGCAGTTGAAATGTTTTATAAACTGTAAATTTTGGGTCGATTTTGTGATGCTTTAGATAATAATTATTAATGTCTGTTACACATTCTGTAAGCTATTTGATCCTGTTCTTGTGTTCCAGTACAACTCGGATATTATCAAGAAGATCCGTGATATCGAGAAGTTTCAAGATAAGTCTGAAACTGTTGGTATTGCCATTGACATTACATCCCCCACTGTTCGAACCGGTCTCATCAACAATGTAAGCTCGATGCAAACATTATATATGATATCATTTGTAATCCCAAACTTTCAAACATGACTTGCTGAAGTTAACTCAACTATTTATTTGAAATTTGTAGCACCCTTGGGAAGTAAGTCTAAACGTTGAACCCATTGTTGGGTTCCTCTGGGATATCTTGATTAATCTTAAGTTAACTCTTCAAATTTGTATTACTAATACATCGTAGGGAACTGGCAAATGGTCTGGTTAAGATGTGACCTTATCTCAAGATGACTTTTCTCTCTCTAATTAGTCTTTGGACGGAGAGGTTATGATCCGCGAAGGATCCTTCATAAACTTGACCACCAAGCCAGAGTATGCCGTGGCATGCACCGCTGAAAATCTCTACGTTGACAACAAGTACTTCCACAACGTCCTCGATGTCATGAAGAAGTCGGACCGAATCTACATCGACGACGGCGCGCTTAGCTTCATTGTGCGCGAGAAGGAGTTCGACACTGTTCGCTGTATTGTTGAGCAAGGAGGTGAACTGTTCTTATTCTACTTTGTCCTGACTACTAAATGATTCACTGATCTTTCTTTGTTAGGTATCCTTGGCAGCAGTCGACGTGTTCAGTTGCCACGGGCTACCGTCTACAAGCATCAGGTTCTCGACAAGTATCGTCAGAATCTCCTCTTCGCCGTCGAAAATGAGGTAGACAAGTGCAGATAATTTCTTTTTTACAATCAATATAATTCTGCGTAGTGAAATGTAAATTACAGACAAAGCCAATAGCTTGTGTATACTCTACGATCGATAGTAGTACATTGAAGTCTTCTATAATTGTCTTTTCCTGCAGCTCGTCTGTCATTTTCAGTTTATTGATTCAAGTGATATGCGTTAATATTCCTGTATTGTCTATTCGTTCGTCCTAGGTTGACTTTATTTTCGTGAGCTTTATCGAAACTGGTCGTGACATTGAGAAGATTCGGGATGTCATTGGCCGCGACAGTGGAATCAAGATCATTGCCAAGATCGAAACCAGCAATGCAGCTAAATCGTAAGGCGTTTTATTATTTTATGGACTGACATGTACCTATTCCGTCCCGACTATGTAATATTGATTGTATTGTGTCTCTTTGTCTATTTGAATTTGTGCCCGATTGAAGTGAATAACTTTGATGTTTAATAATGTGTCGTATACATTTGTCCAAATAGTATTTTGTAACGATTATTTAAATATACTTTCGTTTGAAATGTTTCATTTCAAATATATACGGCACTTTAGTAAGTAGGTTGATGTTTTAACAATGGTGAGGTGTTGGTTAACCAGTTTTATAGTTAGTACTTAATACACATAAAATAATATAGTATAGCTTCAAGAAAAAATTTCTTGTTTAGTCACTTCAGATATTTGTTAATTATACTCGGAATACTTCGTTATTTGTAGCCTTTAGACAAATCTACTGATAACTGTTGTTCACGATTCATAACTATCTGTATAATATAGTCTTATTGGCATGTTAGTATTGAAGTAATATCATTAATTGACGTATTTATTGTGTTGTGTATTATTTTCAATAATATTGATTTATTAACCTTTATTTTAACATCCCTTTCCCATTATATTTTTTTATCTATGATATTTTCAACAACCCGCTTTTTCTTTCTAATTTCAGTCAGTAAGTTGAACCAAGTTTGTCTCAGTTTTGGTAATTTCATTGTTATTTAATAATGTACCTTTCATATAATTGTCCTTTATATTTACATATTGTTTAGTAGTCGCTATGGGCAAGCGGTTCCGTAGTACTAATGTTTCGGTATTACTTAACTGGTTCTCTATTTATTAATATTATACCATACTGGATATAGAGGGGTTCCAAAGATTGTTACAGAATTATATTCTAAATCGAAAGATTTCAATGAATTTTATTCATATCTTCTTTTGGACCTTTCTATTAAGAATAAAACAAACTTTTTGCTATGGAGAACAATGCTTTCGTCTTGGTATGATATTAAGATCCAATCGATTGTTCTTAATGGCCATAATTTTTTTTATATACATTTTAATATATGCTTCTCCCATGCATGTGATTGATCACTATAAGTGCGCATTTCCAATAATTCGGATCGGTATTGTTCTATTAATTTACAATTTTATGAAACCTTGCTGGACCTCGTAATTATAAATTCCATTTAATTTTATATTCCGATAGATATCAGTACAATCGTAAATGTTTAATAATTTATCTTGAGGTCGTCTTGATTTCGACATTTCTCCTTCTTTACAATGAGGTTTTCATTTAAATTTGATCTGATTTTAAATTTCGCGATCCCTTTTGTTCTGTCGATTTAGAGAAGGTGGTTACCACTTCAATTACATTGCATTTGTGTACAAACCAATCAATCACATGTTGGACGTGTGATCTCTAAATGTGGACAATAATTTTGTTGGTTACGTGATCCAACTAGTATTACTAATGCCACTTTTGACACATACCTATCAAGTAGTATGGGCTTCAGTCGAAATCCACTTGATGTAGAGAATGCTCTAACATGAACTAAATAATTATCACAGGCCTAAACTTTTTTTATTGGTGTCTTAGGTATTGGACATGATTATGGCCAATTTAGATGTGCTAAATCCAATATATATAATATATCAATTTTTGCAATATCATGTCTTATTTCTATACTAAATACATAGGAAAAACATGTTATCTATGGCTATGGCGTGCATAAACAATTCATTGCTTTCTAATAGCTGTGAACTAGATATTATTGCCTGTCTTTCTTATACAGGCTTTAATGTAATCAATGTAAACTTTTTCATAAACACCTCTATGCATATTATATATGAAAATAGACAAAAACCATTGTTTGATTACTGATAGAATTTTTGAATTCAGAATATCAAAATTAGTCAGAATCTGCTCTAAAATATTAGACACCAAAATATGTGTTGGCCTATGTGTTGTTATTGAACCAAAATAATAGCGAATTTTTGTATGTATAATATGTCTATCATCAAAATTGTATCATTGCTACCCGCTAGCGCTATGTTCAAATTTGGTCTGTATTGCTAGTGTGTAACTGGGTTTATTTACGTGTGTTTTATATATACATGTCTTTAATGCAGAAGAATGCACATTTTCTCTCACTTTTCCAAATATATTATCTCTCTTCATTGACTCTTCAGTCCTGATCACGGGTTTGTATAGTTTACTTTTTAAACGATCTACATATAGATCATGTTGCATATACTTGTGATCCAATGACGATAATTTGTATGTATGCATCTTTATCCACTACCTAAATAATATATTGCGCAATGGCTATGCCACAATTTCACTCATAATTACTTGAATCATATTGCTTTTCTTTCAGTTAAATATGTTTTTTATTTATTTTAATAGCTATTTAATTAATTAATATAATCTAATTATTTTATCTGTCGCAGTAGTTACTTCAACTATTCAATTGTATTAACCTAGCTTTAAATTATTATATTAGTTTTTATTACACCCAATTAAGTTGCACAGCCAATCAAATAACAAATTTAACTTCTTTATTTTTCTGATGCATTCAGAACAAAATTTTAATTGTTTTTTCATGTTTTATAAAATTTTACACCAGAAACAGTTAAAACCACTCGCATTTTTAGCTGAAGAAAAACAATATGTGATTACCGAATAAATTATAATATAACTGGGCAATATTTTTCTGTTTGTTCGGTTACCATCCAATTACTGTTCAAATTGTTCTGCATGCATGTTGAAATCTGATAATTGAGCTTATCTGAGTAGAAGCGGTGATGGAATTCATCCAATATCTTATGAATCATTAATAATTATTGTTAATGAATGTTTCTGTTTGTATGTTTGGTTCTACTGTTCATGTTTATGACTGTAATTCAAAGTTTAATTGGTTCAAGTTTTTTCTTTGTTATGTGTTTATGTTTCTTTAAGTGTATTCAATCTGTGGAATATGGTATAGTTAATAATCCCCTCCGTTATTTCCCGTTGATGAAATCTAAATAATATATGGTATGGTAAACAATTGTTAATTTAATGTAATAATTATTAATGATAATTGGATTTCATGCAAAATAATATAAGCTGAAATAAGTAATTGACTAATTTCTGAAAACAAGTAAATCTTTTTCGTTTATTTTATATTAAATAAAACTATTTAGTTACATGCTGTCTTTAAAACAAAAGTGTAACAAACACTAGCTCAGTCATTGTCACCTATTAATGAAGTCTATCCCTCTCTCCCTTTTTATGCCTACAGCATTGAGGGCATCATCGACGCAGCCGATGGAATCATGATCGGTCGAATTGACCTCGGTCTTGACCTGCCCCCAGAGAAGGTCTTTATCGTACAGAAGTCTCTTATCTCGCGGTGTCTCGCAATCGCCAAGCCAGTCTTCGTTGTCGGTCAGATGCTTGAGTCAATGCGGTCAAAGCCTCGACCAACCCGTGCCGAAGCCTCGGACATTGCCAACGCTGTGCTTGACGGTGCAGATGGTCTGGTCTTAGCGGTCGAGACCGCCAAAGGAAGCTATCCAGTAGAGTCGCTGAAAACCATGCACCAGGTAAGAATAATTTAGCTCTGATAGTAGTAAGGTTTGGCGACCTCCAACTCATGACCAATCAGAATCGAGCACGTGACATTAGATTCAAATTGTGCCGCGTTTTTGAAATATCCTAATCACGTGACTTTTCTTCGAAAATAATAAGAAACAAATCAAATTTGTTGAGGTATTTGCGGATGTACTTGATTACAATGCGCTGATGTTTTATAGATTGAGGTAGGCTTTCTTCCGAATGTAGACTACTTAAAGCGGTGTTTGTAAAGATCCTTTTTATTTATAGATTATATATTTCCTGTATTAATTCGTAATGTGTCGACACTAGATCACTCGTGAGGCTGAATCTGCCAACTTCCACGAACGAATGTTCCTTGAGTTGAAGAAGATTCGTCCATTGGAGCTTGATAACACGTTGAGTAGTACTGCAGTGGCGGCTGTAGAAGCCTCACTTAAGTGCCACGCGGCCGCCATCATTTGCATTACAACTACTGGAAAGTGAGAAATCCATCTTTTTTGACAAATTATATTCTTGTCCAGTTCGAAATTTTAAATGTATGTTGTTAACAAGATTGAAATGTGTTTGATTTTAATTTATTTGTTTATGTTTAATGATAATGTCATAATAATCTTCAGCAGAATATGAAAACTTCATAACACTGGTGAAAGATAAGTCAATAGTCCTATTTTATAATTGAACTTTAATAATTTAATTAAATGTTCCCCTTATAAGTCTTTTGATTATGTATGCTTGAATCAATCAACGTATTTACTTGTTCTCGCTGAATGGCTTCCACAGCAAATCACCAATTGACCGATCCGGCGAAATCTACTCTTTATTTTCAGGCAACTTCGAGAATTCTCCGAAAAGTATTACAAGAAAAAGAACTTGAGTTGACCCGATAATGTTCCCACCTTGTTATTCACTCTTATATCTCCGGCATACTAACTATGTACTACTAAAGTATACTACTATGTCTACTCTACTGAATAATGCGCGCCCTGCTATTAAGTTTAGATCACCTTGTTACGCTTCAATCTCTTCTCCTTCTCTCTGTTATTTTCTATGGAAGATAATTCTTCTTCTTAGAAGATATTATTCTTTATCTGCTAGATTTACTCGATACCAATGATGATATTTGGGTAAAATCCACCCCTTGTTACGCGACAGTTAATGCATTTAATGTATTCAACCTTTTGTTTTCTTTGCATCCCTATTTATTTACTGAGGAGTGAGTTTATCTCTCTAAACGATGACGCAAAGTAATTGTTATTAATTTTCTGTTGCTGTTATTGTTCCGGTTTAAGTTATAGTTTTGAAATTATATTTTTTTATAATAATTTGTCACCAAATAAAGTAAGTAAGTAATTCGTTTTTATTTTTACGCCAAAAGAAAACAGGAAAATATGTTTTATGTATGTTATCTGATATTCCAAAATTTATTTCTATAAAAAATTTTTGGTTTGAAACTATTAATGTTCGTTTATACCTAAGCTACATAATTTGATTTTTTTAGATTAGGAATATTGCTTGTTGTAACTAAATAATCTAAATTAGTTTCTTAGTTAAGTATATTGTCTGACATGTATAGTTACTGAGTTTTAATTAACGTCTGTTTTATTATTCAAAAGTTAGTCATATGATATTGCTTCATTCTTTACTATCTTTTTAATATGTTAAAGCTTGTCAAATTTCCTTCTTATAGTCAGTCTCTCATAGCTCTCCTTAGTTTTGTTTAGGTCTTGAATTTGTCAATATTGATACATACGCAGTCTATTAAATGATTTTAAATTCAGGTTTCTAGAATATTTTATAACTGCGTTCAGTACAATATTAACTTTTCGTAAGTTGACGAATTTAATATTATAGCATTGTTTTTGTTAAATATTTGAAACTGATTTATATCAAATATTATTAGTAAAATTTTGGAAATTTAAATTGTCAAATTGTATTAGATATCTTTAACAATTTATTATTAACATCTTTTGAGTCTAGACAATTTTCTTAATAATTTTAACTGTTGAAATGTTAGCTTAAAACCTCTCCATTGAAGGTCCGCACAAGCAATTGCTAGCTATCGACCAGTTTGCCCCATTCTGACGATCACTCGAAAGCCCCAAGTGGCTCGACATTGCCATCTTTATCGAGGCATGCACGCTGTATTATACAAAGGTTTGTTTGATGTTCATAATACTATTTAGCAGTACTTTGAGAATAATATTTAAAATATTTAAAATTTGTTGAAAATAATTCTAAATTTTCTTTATAAATAAATAAATAACCTTAAATCATAGATATTTGATATGTTTATTCATAGAATGTAATCATGGTTGTAGCGGTTTCTTTTTCACCAACAATTGGTAAGAAGTAGTTCTTTTCAGACTGAAAAGTACCAAGTAGATCGTTCCTGAAAACGTAAAAAAGTTCTTTTTATTGTTATAATTCGGTCTATAAACATCTCATAAAAATCTCCCGAAAAACATTCTTGCAATTGTCACAAAATTACATAAATATTGAACATTTAGATCGTCAACAGATTCAGGAATTTTAATATTAACATAGGAAGATACTATTGATATTGAAAGCTATAGACAGGCAGAACAGTTCCCAGGATTTAAATTAACATAGGAAGATACTATAGATATTGAAAGCTATTGAAAGGCAGAACAGTTCCCAGGATTTAAATTAACATAGAAAGGCGCTATAGATATTGAAAGCTATAGACAGGTATATCAGTTTTTAGGATTTTAATTAGCATAGTAAGGTGCTATAGATATTGACAGGCAGAATAGTTCCCATTATTTGAATTAACATAGGACGAACAGTTTGCCTGAATTTGAACGGAATTAACAGGGAATAGTGAAATGTATATAGTTAACAATCATTACCGATTGTTTTGTTTGTATTCGTCCACCACTAACTCGCATAGTGTTTGGTTTAGATGTCTTCTTTATATGTATAATATATAGTTTAATCTCTATTCTTAAATAAAGAAGCCACGTAAAAATGTATTGTTAATTGATTAGGCATATATCTCTTCCTCTCTCTCTAATAAGGTGACAAGATGGATGACTGGTCTGACGACATGGATGCCCGCATCAATTACGGCATCCACTTTGGAAGAGAGCGAGGCTTTTTGTTTGACAGTGACCGAGTTATTATCGTGACTGGTTGGGTCGCCGGAACTAATGCCACCAATACGGTCCGCGTCTTCGAGGTACCCAAGTCCAATGTTGAACTTCATGTTGTCCGTTCGACACAACATCTCAATGACTTGGCTCAGGAAGATTAATTGAAACTACAATCTGTAACAGTCCAATGTTCTTGCGCTCGTACTTTCTATCCCCCTCATCTGTCAACACCCAGTCCCCCCGCCTAGTATCCTGATATTATTTTGTAACAGAATCTCTGTTTAGTTAATCTCGTGAGATCCCTTTAACAACTGTCCAGTAATAACAGGTCCCTTCCTCCGCTCCTCATTCATTAATATTTACTGATCCCGTGGTGTGGGGTCAGGGTAATACAACTCTACCTGCTTATATTGTGTTTATTAAAATATCATAGTAGTGATTATCTCTTAACATATATCTCTCTCTTCATATTTTAGTAATACACCAATTAAAATATTCAAATTTCACAACATTTCTATCAATTATTCGTTACTTTCAAGCATACTACTACCAAATCTTAAAAAACATATCTTCGAACTTATTGTTTTTCTTCAATATTTACTTGAGTGTTGTAATACCTTCAATTTTTAAATGTATCTTTTCTCTCTTTAATTTTAGACTACGTAGGAATAATGTGATGCTATCTATAATTGAAAATAAATAGGCTTTTTGCATTGAAAAAATTATTTTACTATTTTGTTATGGATAATGGTTGATTTGATACGCAAGACATCACAACTCACTTAGGTGTTCATAAATAAAATTTTTAACTTTAAATTAAAGCTATTATTTTTATATAAAATATTTATTTGACTGTTTGAATTATAGTCATTTCATTTTAGACTATTTTTATCGAAATATTTGACGAAAGACATATCGGTTTGACATAATGAGCTACGAAGACAGACATCTCTCTAAATCTATGCTATTTTATTGCAGATTGTCAACAATAAATAATTACTTATTCTCAATATTCAGTGTGGTTGAGCAGTGTATTTTATCAATTAAACTATTATCAGGAACTTCAAAAATAACTAAATTATGACATTGTTGGCGATTAGGCTTGATCATAATTAAGCTATAATAACGACGTAATTTTCGAGACTGCATCCTAGAAAATTGTTTTTTGTATGTGTATGCTTAAATTTCAATTCAATCGGAAGAAAAGTGTTGATTCCATGGAGTCGGAACTGAATTTACAATTCATAAATATATAAATAGAATTTGAGACATACTGTATATAATATACATGTATATTTTAAACCAATGATATTTTTAAAATGTGTAATTTAACGGTACCAATTTTGGATTTAACAGTTATAGAAGATTTAAATATATATAGGCTACATAACCTATTGGTAACAAATAATAAAACATATTATAGGCATATAACAGTAGTATGAGTTTATTATTTTATGTGTACATATAAGCAGAAAATGGGAGGTTAAAACGACTAATTGGTGCATTTTAGCCAAAAGTAAAAAGTTTTTTTTAAATTGACCAAATGTCCCCTATAAATTTCAGCAATATTTTGCCGCAATATTTTTAAAATCTTAAAAAATTCTCCTATATGAACATGCAATACTCTCCTCAATGAACCCTGTCCAATTCAACTATTCACTAAATACACCAATAAATTGAATCCAGAGCGTAATAGGTTGTGGCAGAGGTCAAAAAACTCTTATAATGAAGCTGAAGTCAGAAACGTGGTACCAAAATCGTCCGATTGGAAAAGGTGTCATGTCTACATTTATGGGGCAACTATAATATGTCGAATATGCAATATTGATAAAAATATTCCAATCACTGTCACCGTGTAAGCTGTATTAATATCCTCAAATCTAACTTTTCTGATTCTGATGTAATGGTAATCTCAGGTCATGCACTAGAGATTTATCCTCTCTCAAACTGAAAGAACAACGAAAAGGAAAAAATGAGTGATTGCGTAACTAATTCCGTTAATAAATTAACAAATCTACAATCTTCTTCAAATTCACTACTGACTATAGATGCTGCAGAATCAAACCTCGATCTATTCAATATAGATAATTGGGTTTGTCACGATTTGGATTTTAGTTATTTTATTTAATGCAATATAATTACAAAAGACTATCAAAGTTGTTGAAATGACTTGAAAATAAATTCCTCTCATGCAATAATAATGTCCACTGCAGCATTGAATCTAAAATCACCAATAATTATTATAATCACCAATTGCCCACTCTCACCCTGGGGTGCCTTCCCTCGAGGAAGCTTGCGAACCATCTCACCATCACTGCTAGAACCTGCTCGTCGATTATCCTCTCGATCCTATACTGTTGTTGTTTTTGTAGCTAAATCTTTACAAACATTTCCTGAATAAAATATTTATCAGGTATAAAATAATGTGTATAAATAGTGTAATTTAATGTCTTTTTATATTTCTATAAAATTTGATATAACAATTATAGTTGTATATATATCTAATGCTACACATTTTTATGTGATGGACAAATTGGATACTATTATAATTACTCTATAAAAATTTCTCAAACTAATTTAAATACATGTATTAAGCCTAAACACCCTATATAATACGGCGCGGAGGGGAGGTAATGTATGATATATAATATAACCTTATAACTAGAGCAATACGTCAGTACCAATAAACAATTCGATAATGTAGGTAATGAAAACAATTAAATCATGTTTAATTCTTTTATTAATAATAAGTTAACCTAAGTTTATATAGCGTCCCATGCAAATAAAGGTATAACAATCAGTAAACAGCTGATAAACCTAGACTCTGAGATTCATGACACATTATATAATTATACATATATTACTTTTTTATGACAATTTACAAACATTTTAACAAGCAAAGGATATAGAAAAACGAAGCTAGAAAAATGTTTAGTAAGGAAGAATGATATATAGTGTATTAATTTAATTAATGGCTATTGCCTTTGTTATTACGATTCTGATTGAAACACGGGCAACAGATATTTTTGGCTTTTGCACTAATTATAGGCTTGATCGTAGTCGAAGACAATAATACACTAATTATACTTAACCTTTGACTATACGATCAAGCAAACAAGTTGTCTATGGAACACAGGGACGTAGGCATGTATTTAATTTTTTTTTTTGGGGGGGGGGGGTGTGGCTCGTAACTAAAAAGGCGCAAAATTTTAATAAATTTAAAATATAATTTGATTATAAAAGTTAGGCTATACATCTAAAATTATATCTACAATTATTTATAAATGTAACAATATATTGTTATATTGTATAGATTTGGATTTAATATGATATTTACAAATTATATTTTACTATAATTATTAGTTATATAGTTAGATATATAAAGCTATATAGTACAATATGAGGATCCATCTAGATCAAAATGATAGATAGATAAAATATAATATGAGTGTAAATGTATAGATAAAAAGAGGTAAGGATGACTATATACCTGTAGGGCGGTGCCATATAGTAGCCGTTCAATATGTATTTACTGGATGGAAAATAATGATAGTCATTCAAATGTGTATGATCATAATAAAAATATAATTAAAATAATTAAAATATTTAATTTGAAGTAGATTCCTGTTTGAATATATGGTCATTAAATTTTTGGACGGCACCTTTCCAATCATTAAAACCAATTGCAGTAAAAATAATTGATTTTCTACGTAGCTGGTGCATACTTCGAGAAGTTTCGGCTTGACAACAAGCAAAGCAAAACGCCCTATCAGAGACTGTATCATAATGAAGCCAGGTCCATCTTTGATACCATTGTGGGTGTATTTTTCTAAAATTTGTAATTATTTCCTTATTGTGTTGTTGATTCCGTAATATATAGATGTAAGATACATGGGTGCCCCTGGGGGGGGGGGGGGTCGTTGGGTGTGAACGACCCCCCTTTTAAAGTGAAGTGCCCTTTTTGTGGTTGTGCCCTTTTAAGGGAAATTTTTTATTTATTTCTTAGAAAAATATGCCTTTTGGAAAAAAATTGCAAATAAATTTATGCAACAGACTAATTAAAAAAATGGGGCTTTTCATGAAAGTGATCCACATAATTGACATTGGTGCCTTTTTATAAAACAAAGTTAAACTTTTTTAATGTTTTAAGATTATACAGCGAACTCTTTGAAGTCAAAATTAATGCACACACTTAGTTGAATTCCCATTGAAATAAGCATGTATAGAGACGGTTTACTTTGTGGGCTAATTTCGCCTAAGGTAAATAAGTTATGCCAATATTTGTTCGACAATTTGAAAAGCCTTTCACTATAGGAGCAAAATCAGATGTCCCTCAAGGGCTGCCCCCTCCCCTCCCTTGGATGCTGGCTGGCGCCTTTCTCCTTAGGCCCGCACCTTTTTAAAAAATCTCTGTTGCCCTTTTTGCAATAAAACTTAATCTTCTTAACTTACGCGTTTTATCATTATGTACCTTTATAAAAATTATAATATTATACTGGCTAGAGGATGGCAAACACATGAAATTTCTTGACATATAATTCTGACAGTTATTTGGTCTAAGTTAACAATAGACGATATATGATATATACATTTTGCGATGAGTGTTTGCGATATGGATTATTGCTTTTTCAACTAATTATTATCTATAAAATCAGTTAGGCTAAGTTACCTAAGCTCCTATGGCCCCCTTTTTTATGTTGTATCACAAAAAACGAGCTGCAAAAATATGATAAAAATATTTTTGTTAACACTGTAAATGTTTATGAAATATACTTGTTATGGAAATGTTTATGTATTGTTTATAATATACCAGAGAAATCTGCTTCTATATTTATATATATCTATGACTGATTTATAACACTAAATTATTCTATGGTTAAATATTTAAAATTTAAATTTAAAAATTGTATGTTTAAATTTACTTCCGTAATTCAAAATTTCTACTCAATGGTATAGATATGGTATGGTACTAAAGAAAATTTGTGTTTTTTAACTGAAAGTTTGAGACAATGCAACAGAAATACATAAAATTGTGAATGAATCATGGCCTGATGATTGCGTCAGTATTGTGCGAATAAGGACTCTTTGTCAGGAATTTAGAGAAGACAATTACCAATAAACAAGTTTTGAGTGTAGAAAAAAGGTAGTGGTCGACGAAGTAGTGAACAGAGAAAAGAAAATTTAGTTTAATCCGTTTTTCTTTCTATATGTATTCAAGAGAGTTCCCCTGTGACTGACATGTTCATATAAATTTCAGTTAAATGATTTAATAATTAACTAATTTGTACTTTTATATATTTTTTAATAAAGTTTGTGTTAATAATTTTTTTTCGTATTTTTATACTGCATCTATAAGTAGTAGGAGATGATGATGTCCAAACCAATTCGGCTTCTTATTGGTCGAGAGGGTCACGTGCCCCCCTCCCCCCGCCCCCTTCTCAACCTTGAATAGTACGAGAAGAAGAAGAAGTCTTACCTATTATCCATACACAGTGGTTAGATGAGATCTTTCCAGCAGCAACACAGCCCGTAGAAAACGTCGTGAGAGCAGAGACACCTCAACCATCTACATCA
>JAUZNC010034958.1:6518-19381 GCA_034780395.1 Vannuccia rotundouncinata
AAGCTAGCACTAGATAGTGGAGTAAGCTGGCACTAGATAGTGGAGTAAGCTAGCACTAGATAGTGGAGTAAGCTAGCCCTATAGTGGAGTAAGCTGGCACTAGATAGTGGAGTAAGCTAGCACTAGATAGTGGAGTAAGCTAGCCCTATAGTGTAGTAAGCTGGCACTAGATAGTGGAGTAAGCTAGCACTAGATAGTAGAGTAAGCTGGCACTAGATAGAGGAGTAAGCTAGCACTAGATAGTGGAGTAAGCTGGCACTAGATAGTGGAGTAAGCTAGCACTAGATAGTGGAGTAAGCTAGCTCTAGATAGTGGAGTAAGCTAGCACTAGATAGTAGAGTAAGCTAGCACTAGATAGTGGTGTAAGCTAGCACTAGATAGTGGAGTAAGCTAGCACTAGATAGTGGTGTAAGCCAGCACTAGATAGTGGAGTAAGCTAGCACTATACATATTATGGAGGGAAGCGGAATACAACAGGAACAAGATTATATGCTCAGAGAGTATCAATTTGAATCATTTAATCAAAAACAGGGTTGATATTATTTAATCAAATCAAGTTATAAAATTGTTCCATGACAGACTACATCAACTACAACAGGAAGACAACCCACATGTGTGCAGCATCCTCTGCAACTGGTCCTCCTTGGAGTCCATCTGCACAGAGAGTCTCTGGGCGGCCTCAATGACGTCCGCTTGGGCTTCCAGTCGAGTTTCGAGGTCCACCTTGGTATCCGAAAGACTGGACAACTCCAACCGCTGCTCAGTTAACCGCTTCTCCAGAGGTTCCACTGCTGCCGCAATTTTCGCCGCTTCATCTAAAAGACAGGAGAACGATGATGATGAGGACACCTCAACGGTGCAACCCGAACGGATATGGTCACTCACTGTTCTGGAAGGCGTGTAGAGCGCGCTCCAAGTTCTGCACCTCCACAGCAAGCCTCTTCACTTCCGTCTGGCACAAGACCAAGTTGTCGAGAGCGGCGTCTCTCTCGCCGGACATGATTCCGAGGTCCTCCTTCAACTGGCCGATAACGACAGCATGCTGCTGCTGGAGCACTTGAACACTCACAGAGGGCGGATCTGACGACTGGAGAGGCCATAACAACATTTAGTGCTAGCCAAACAAATGTACACAACTACAATTTGTTTTCGATAAAAATTGGAGACCACTCAAATTCTAGGTCACATATTATTTTAAAATGAAATGATTATGACTCAATTCAATTGCACAATTTTTATTATGGAATTATTAAGAAGACATTGCTGAAAACTCGAAGATGTGAACTTTGTTTAAACAGAATTTAACAGTCAAAACTAGGCAGAAGATAATATATGTAACAAAATATATCACAAACTCTGAAAAAACGCTTCAGATAATAATACACTGTTGTAGTCTGCTGTAATCATCGCAGCAATATTTGGCAGAGAATAAAATCAAGTTTACATGAAGAATGGAGGAGGGACACGTCCTCAACACGTCATTAATGATTGATATATCAAACTGCTACAATTTCACATAAAAACGTTTCTTTCTACATCCTCTAACAATGCGTTTTAGGGAGGAGAACAGAGGAAGAGTTAGTTGCTAGAGTGACATAAATTGACGGATAGAAATATGCTTTATTCAAATGGTTTAAGGGGAGAGAGGAGCACTGTGTTCAACACTAAATGAAGAGAACTAGGTTATGTAGCTATAGTCGCCTCGTTTCTGACAAGAATATAGGCATAGGAGGGTATGTAACCGCAGTATAAAAAATTAAGATTGAGGATGCGAGAACAGTCTCCCCACCCACAATGAATACAACCGAGGAGAGTGAATAGATATGTAGGTCTATTGTTGAGACATAGGAGCCTAAAAATTCTAGATACTGTAAATGCGTGATGCAATTCTTACTAAAGTGATAATCTAGTGTCTTCAATTATCTTTTGTCAGTGTCATCGGGTATTAAAAGGCATCTTAAACATTATTACAACTATATGAGGACACATTTAATCATAATTTATTTAAAAGATAAAATATAAATACACAGTTTTGTCATCCTAAGCCGGACTATATACGTTTAGAAGAGATAATCTATTCATTAAAACAACAGAAAAAATTCATACCTCATTATATTTCGCATTCCTATAACTAAATGACACTGTTTAACAAAGAACCCTTTTTACTAAAAACTCAACACTGAAGACATCGTTGTTATGAGTACAATAGGCTAAATCATCATTACAAATATTCAGTAGCTGAAGTAATTACGAGATTTAGAAATATAGTGTAATTAATGATCATAAATACAAGACAAGCTATTTCAAAGGTGGTCAGTGAAAATATAATTCGTAAATTACACATTGTACAAAATCTACCATGAACAGTTTATTTTAAATTAAATTGTATGCTGTATTAGGTAATATACCATGAATCGAAAGAGAACTCACCCCGTCATCGACTCTGTCTCTCCAGCCAGGATCCATCAGGTCTAGCATCCTTTGTGCCCTCTTTAACTCCACCCTTATGTGACCCACCTCCTTCAACTCCAATACAACACCCTGCAGACGATTCTTCAACAACGTCAATTCCTCTCCCTGCTCCTCATAGGCTGATCGCAATCGTTCCAATTCTCCACGCAGGCCCACCACCTCTCGATGCTTCGCATCCCCAGTGCCCACCCGCTCCGTTAGCAAGGCCTGACAACGATTGGACACCTCGGTGAAGCGAGCCCGAAGTTCGTCCAGTTCTCGAGCCGTACTCAGCAGGGAACTTCCCAAACGATTACACTCGGCGGTGAGTTCCCTGTTGACGCCCTCCCCTGACTCCCATTTGGTCCGCTCTTGACCGATGTAGGACCACATGGAGGTGAGTTCAGTATAGAAGTTGAGGCTCTCCTCGTGCTTCTGGTGAACCAGGACAAGGAATCGTTGTCGCTCATCTTGCAGCCGAGACAATTGCCGGGACAACACCTCCCTTTCTTCAAGAAGTTTCTTTAGTGCTGGTGAATCAGCACAATGACTCATATCCATGGACCCGTCTCCCGATATGCTCTGATTGAGGACCTCAAGCAAGCTCTCGTTCTTCCCGCGGAGGGCCTCGATTTCCTCCTCCTTGTCACGAACCATCTGAGAGAGGCTCTTGATGGCCTCCCTGGCCAGTTCCTCCTCCTCCATCTCGGACAGACAAAAGGTCATTTTTCGTGACTGAACCAGTTCGTTTTCCAACTTCTTGTTGGTGTCGTTGAGCTGGGCTAACAGTTCACTCTGCGAGTTTACAACAGACAGCAAACGATCCACTTCGGTGGTGAGCTGCTTCGTGTGAGAGATCTCTCTGCGACAAGTCTCTTCTATCTTAGACTTCTCAATCCCGAGTAACTTCACCTCCTCCTTCAAGGTTGAGACCGGTGAATCTATTTGAGCGTCAGCAATTCTCAAGTTTCCGAGTTCCTCAGTCAACACAACTATCTCAGCCTTCAACGACTCGATTTCCTTAGATTCTTCACCCACTTCTTCAGAACTTGAGTGTAGTGGGGAAACGTGCTCCGCCTCAATGGCAGCGGTGTGGAAGACGTCATGGTTGTCCTGACAATTGATATCCATTAATCGATTGATCTCCTGTTTCAGACCGTTTATTACAACCTCTTTTTCTTCGAGCAATACTCTGATTTCCTTGTTCTTTTCATCCTCTTGAAGGTCTGACCACATTTCTTCCAACTGAGACTCCAAACTCTCAATTCGCATCTGATATTCTGAATTCCATCTGATGCTATTCTCCAACTGCTTGCGAAGATCTTCAGCAGCCTTGCCGTCATCCTGACCCTCTGCTTTCCTTTTCATCTCCTCAGCAAGATAATTGGCAACTATGTCGGGCCAAGCTTCGCACTGATTCTTATCCAAAGGAAGCCATTTCACCAAACAATCAAAAAGCTGATGTAAAATGTGCGAGTCTCTCGATTTATCTTCACAAAGCCTCTTGAGGTCCTGCCAACTATCTCCACTTAAGTCGTCCTGATTAGTCGCCGCTTCCAACTGCTCTCGCAACTGACGAATCTCTCCGTTTAACCGAGTTCTGTCTGACTGGCAGATATTAACGGTGCTCTGGAGTAAAACAAGTACTTCATCTTGATTTTTATTGTGTGAATCACATCCCAATTCGGTGGCTAGATCTACCACTCCTTTCCAATGAGTTGTCTGTTGAGCGACTTCTTTTTTCAAAGATTCAGCTGTTTTCAGCAACTCTGCGACACGCTGTACAACGTCTCCTCCCCCAATGTCCACTGACTCCGAGGCATCGAGCAACTTGGTGACGCCTGAAAGTTGGTCTCCCTCTTGAACAGCCCTTTTAGGAGATGACAATTCCGAAGAAATAGCTCCATGTAGCTGTTGCACATGACTCACCAAAAAGACTAATTTGTCTGAAATGGACGAAGAATGATCTTTTGCAGAAGAAGATTTCGCCAAATCGGACAGACCATCAGCCAACTGAGTTAAAATTTTGGAATACTGATCAACAGCAATATTGCTACTTGATCCACAATTTTTCAAGTGGTCGCTGAGATGGTGATTAAGAGCGTTCAAATACTCAACTGTTTTATCAATCACCTGGTCACAATTGGATTGGGCTTCAGAATATTTATGAGACTTTAATTTACCACGAAGCTGGAGTATAGTATCTTGTAGTGATTCAATAATTTTCTTTTTCTCATCAACAGTGTCCGATAATTGAAGCTTCCTTTCCAATGAATCCTTTTCTATATCCTTCAAATATGCAATCTGATCTTCAAGATGCTTAATCCTTTCTTTAAACTGACAGATCTCCTTGTCTTTGGAATAAATACACTCTATTAGTTCGTTTTGTTTCGACAGTTTGCTTTCCTCTAGCTTCCCAATTCTATCCCGGAGGTCAGCAATAATCAAATCTTTCTCTGACGCAGACTCAGTCGATAATGTACCGGCTGACAACTTAATCTCTTCCAGATGAGTCACCTTATCCTGAAGCTCGTCGGAACTTGTCACATGATTAGTGTCCGCCCTGCTCGATTCCTGCAACAAACTAATTTGCCCCTCAAGCTTAGCCACAAGTCCATTTCTGGCCTCAACGCAGACAGCCAACTCTTCCTTCTCCTGTAAACTAAGCGCTAGACTCTTCTTCGTGTCCAGCAAGTCATCCACAACCTGGTCCACATTTTCCACCAGGGAAGTGCTCTTGGCACCACCTCGACTCAAAGACGCCAACAATAGACCATCCTGATCGTGTTGACTCTGCTCGACGAGCTGTAGACGACTGATCTCCACCTTGGAAGACTCCAACTGACCAGCCACACCTTTGGCCCTCACCAAACAATCCTGCAGGGTCCTAGAAATGTCCTCGTCGTCCGACACAACCAGTCCTTCCTGACGAAGTAGCTGCCGTAATTCGATATCACGCTGGTCTAACTTCTCTCCGAAACGCATCGACTCCACCAAGTCCTGTCTGGCTAGGTCGGCATCCCGGGTCTTCTGCGCCAACACCCCCACCAGCAGCTGGACCTTCTCCCGAACGGTTCCGCCTCTCTCGGCTACCTCGTGTTCAGTGAGCACAGTGTCCAGGTATAGGTCAGTATCTCTGAGCACTCCGGCCTCTTCAATCCTCGCAAACATGTCACTGTTTTCGCGCTGTAGCTGCTCCACCCGACACCGAAGTTCCTCCCCAGAGGAGTCTCTCTGGTCAATGCTGGCCCTGAGACGGTCTGCCTCGTCCTGGGTGGTGTGGAGGTCGTCCAAGGTGTGCCCCACATTATCCACCAGCTGCTGGAGCATGGTCCAGGGACAGGCTTCCTCTTCTGAAGGGAGACCCTTACCCACCAGAAATTGGTTGAGCGAGGTGACGAGGTTGGTGTGGTGGAGTTTCTCTTCCTCGATGGTGGACAACTGCTGGCGAAGAGCAAGGATCTTTTGCGTACTCGCGTCGGTCACCTCTTCCAGGGAACGCTCCAGAGAGGAGACTTTGCGCCGGTACTCGTTCTGAAAGACACCAATTAGAGGTCACAACCGGTGATCAGACCTCCTGCTAAACGTCCTCGTGTTAGCTTACCTTGGAGAGCTTCTTCGCGGTGTCTCTTCCATCTGTCCAAGCGTCCTCGTTGATTTGCGCATGATCAGAAGCGGTGTTATCCGCCACGTGGTTGCCCTCCTGTTGCACAATAAAGGAACTCTATCAGGCAAAGTTCAGCATGCATAATTACTCTATGACTCTACTCTCACTGACCTGGTTGTGCAGAACCTGAAATTCTTCCCCCAAGCCCGAAGACAACGCTCGCTGATAGCTGGAAGCGATAAAGGTGAACTAATATAACATCGGAATAGAATTTGAAATCACGATCGGTAAAGTAACACATTTTATATTATATTTACAGAACATCGAGGCTGTGTATTAAAACAGCGATGCCGAATAGTTTTATTAGTAACAAACAGGAAATACGGAAAACTAAGTGTGGTGCACATTAATTTATTCTAATCTGACTGAGAATTCTGACAACCACAATAAACCGTCATAAATAGTCAGGACTCTTTTCCATTCCAACAAAATATCCTCGTTGCTCTTTTATCATTATAATTATTATGTAAACAGAAAATGTTAAATCCTCAACGAATACCACCAAAATTGTGTCGGTTGGAAAATAAAATGATTCACAATAAACATATCAATAATGAATATTTTCAAGGATGATAATCAACACAAACCTTGAGCCAGATGCATTTCTCGAACGTTCCGACATATTGTCGCCACTCGTAAGCGAATAGAAGCTTCCTGCACAACAAAAATACGAGAGGATGTTTCTTAATATTCATAATATTATTATGATGCATTATTTGTGAAAAAAGCATTCACATTATAGACCAATAGCTTGAATGAACGTTAATTTGAGACAAGCAATAAAATTTAACTACAATTAATGATTTTAATGAAGTTCAAAACAAACCTTGACTTTCATTGTCTTCTCCATTTTTAGCGGTTTGATCCTTAAAAATGAAAAAATTAATTATTAGATAAATTAAACATTCACAATGAAAGTTAATCTTAATATTGCAACAATCATTGATTTGTGTCTGTAGTCTATATAATATTAGTCATTGAAAATAAAATTAAACAATAAAATGGAAGCGACAGGCTACAGGCTACAACTCTAGCTATAAAAGCAACGCAAACAAATATACTGGTAATCATAGTTGACTCGTTCAGTACTGGGTCAATATACACGACGGAGAATTCGTTACAATTCACACACAACATAATAATATGAAGCGCACAGTTGGCTGAATTCGCAAGAGCCGATCTCACAAATTAATGACAGCAGTCTTAGTGCGGTGCATGTGATTTGAAAATAATCTGCGTGTGAAGCACACGTTATAGAACCGGTCGCAAGTGCTCGGTACATTGCGAGTCAATAACACTACACACACGAGAGTTTTGGTGCATAATAATTGCACAAATCCCAGACAACAATTCCATTTAGAGCTAGTTATAATACTGGTTATAGCAATGCATGCAACCATACGGGGAGTTTATTACATTCAGTCGTCTAAAATGAGGTAAAAGAGTAAGAAAAATAGAAATCTAGGGTGTTCCTACAGCTCCATTTGAGAGCATAATAATCAAAGGATGCATAGCGAACATGCTGCCTATTATCAAAATTATTGTTATCCTGGTGTTGTATTATGACATCGAGACGAGCGAGCGATAATGTCGGAGCTAATTATGGTTTTCTAATTCAAACCGCAGTGTAAAAGAGAGAGAGAGAGAGAGAGAGAGAGAGAAGGGTGGGAGAAACGAGACACGAGTTATTGTGTGACGGGTGGATTTGCTTCGAATGGGATCGTCCCCATCATCTGTATATGATAATAATTTGGTGTGATATTACAGAGATGAGCGATGGGGTGATGGAGAGGAGAGAAGGGGGAGGCAGCGACTCAGAGGTGGTATCAATTTGAGATGTAGAGATAGGAGCGGAGTCCTACATGATTACAGCAACAGTTTAGCCTAGCTTCGAGCAAAATTTCCAGGAAATGTGTTCAAAGGACTAGAAAATACCGTTCGATATGGAAAATTATTTTACCACCGAGTATAGTAATATGTCTATAATACTGAAGAAATAATTATATTTAAAAATCAGTCGAGAGAAGATACAGAAACAACATCCTTTTGATAAAAATCTTCAAACACTCAAAATGGGAAAAGCTCACCTTGGTATGTTGAAGTAGGATTCTCAATTTTTCCACCCAACATGCCTCACCGAATTGGGCCCGAGAATTGCAAAGTATCTCGATGGCAGGGACCAATTCATGCTGTAATTACAAACAAATAAATAAGAATCGACATGAATAGTGCGCGCGAAGTAGAAGAAGAAGACCTACATACCGAAGATATGGTTTCTTGGAGTCTCTCCAGGGCGTTTTGAAGATCTAAACAAGTTGAGAAGGTTGGAGTCGGTTTAGTTAAGAGCGGAGAAAATGGGTGACTATGAATCAGGAAAACATCCAGATAATCTGACTGTATTATTGAGTGAATGAATTCGATAGATAAAGGTTCAACATAAATAAACAATCTCAACAGCTCAGAATAGAACTAAAAGGTTCCGGTCTATACAACCTTATACGCACTAGAAATAAAGGGGACTTCCTCTTATCACTGCAGAACTACAACAGTCCGCATGTGCACCAAGTACAGTCCTTAAAACTCACCATTATGAGAGCTCTGCTCCAGGCCAAGAAGAGGATCTAGGTGTTCTTCCCGTGTCCAGTTGTGGGAGGGGGTGCAGGCCTCTTGTGACGCCTGTGTTAGTTAGGAAGTAAGAGGTCAAAGTTTTCTCATAGTAGATAAGAGACAACAACACAACCGCTAAACTGACTATTAATATTCTGATATATGCAAATAATAATGCAGGCCTAAATCAATAGGAAGGAACTTATTATAACCAATAGTAACCACACTGACTATTGAAATTAACAAAATAATACAAAATGTTTCAAATATGAGAAAAGAAACGACATTAATCCTGATTATAAATATTATATAGACAGGTTGTGAGAGGGTTTGACAAAGTTTAAGTATTTCCGGTAATCTTAATGCCATCATGTATTTATATTTCATACCAAGTTTTTAATACTTAAATATTCTCTATTCTGGTATAGTATATTAGTTATGCAAAATTTTAATCGGAAAAATGAAAATATTATAAAAGTAAAAACATTAACATATAAGTTCATAAATTATACTTTTCATTTATACTAGTTAAAACAGAGATAAAACGTGATTGAATCACATTTACGTAAATTTATAATAATATATATCCATTTATCAACTTAAATCTATAAGATATTATTAACATAAGCGTTACGAATGGATCACTGTGTTCAAATAATTATACATATTTCAGTTAATGGTTGTGTTATTTGGAAAATAAAATGTTAATTTTAAAATTCCCGCCAAATTAAATTATATTGAATTAAAGACTAAAACAATTAAAAAACGTTATAACTACTAAAAAAGTAATAAATGTTATCCCTTATAAAATAACATTAGTGAAAAAGCATAAAAAAACGATAAAATTACTGACAACATGAACACAATAAAACGAATAAGAAATTATGCAAGAGTCGCTTATAAAAGCGTCATAAAATAAAACGAACCCCAAGGGAATAGGACAACACTTACAGGCAAACTCCCCGATGCGTGATCATCTTCTTTAAGTGTCTCCTCGTCCAAGGTGACGGCGGAAGGCTGCACATTCTCTGTAAACCAAGTGGAAATGAAGGGAAGGTGAAATGCCACGTCAACTACTCAACAAACGGAGGAATTGAAACCCGCAGTAGAGGTGTATGTGGTGCTAGTGATCACCACTGTCTGAATGACTGCCACGGTGCACCGCTGTCTTATTACGACCCATACACAGAGAGAGAGAGAGGAGTTAAAATGCGCACGTGGAACACCAGTCCTCTATCGAGCACAAATCAATCAATCCATTCGAGTTAATGGAATGTGGAGCGGAAACATGTCTCTGGCTCGATACAGGAGGCACAATACCTATAACCCATGGCTCTGAAATATCGCACACACAGATTGGTGACCATGACTCAATGGAAAGCGAAAGCAACTGCAAACAAACGCGCCTTTTCCAAATAAATCACAAGCATTCTTGTCCACGGAACACCCCAGCGAGCGAGCAAGCAAGCAAGCGAGCCAAGGAACAAAACACACATTCAATCAATATATTAGATTATTAAAAAGGAATCAGCAGTCAGACTTAAAACTAGAAATGCCCCCCCCCACACACACAAAACCCTGCTCAGTGAAGAGTTCTCATATTTCCGTACTGGAACAAAAAGCCATGAAGACCAAAACATGGAGTGGAGAGGAAGACGAGAGCAAGATATATCTCACATGTTTCGCTTTACCATACGCAGCAACGACAGCAGAAAAGAAACATTAGAAAAAGGCCGCCGACTTTAATGTATAGGAAAAATCATGTATTTAATCTCGATAAAATATAAGATAAATCAAAGCTTGGCAGCGTATGTTGGCTGTGTGCGTGCAAGCGGCAGTTTTCAGGCCAATGGACGGCTGGGTCACCAACGCAACCAACTTTATTTAATCAACTGTCAGACACGATGAGGATTCTTCTGGCGGTGTGTTGTCACCGAGTTATACTCAATCGAGCAAGATTTAATTAAGACGAGTCAAGTTTTATGGGATACTGAGATCAACAGCCGTCAAGTGGCTTGCCAACTTCAACAAAATTAATTTTGCATTATTATACAAAAGAGAGTGAAAATAAAACTAAATTCATTCAAGTTAAAAAAATGGAAAGATTTCATTCCACCCGGAAAACTATCATTCGGTTTTAAATATATAAACAAAAAGTTGTCTTTCAACAGAGAAATATTGACTAGCGGTGAAAGTATAATTATATTTTAAATATATAATATCTTTTCCGCGAATCTCTCAATTTATATGTCAAAAGAGAAGCACCACCCCCACCTCAAATTTGATCGCACGAATATTAGGGGTTGAGATTTATTATCGCCGATATCGTATTATAACGGGGCAAAGAAACCACGCCGAGGATTACTGCTTACATTAAAAATAAGAGAAATATTTGTGGGAGCATGCGACACGACACAGTCAGCAGCGGGAGTGAAAGAGTTAAAAATGGGAGTTAACTGCACTTCCACCAGACAAGGGGATTGCTTCTAGTTAGCCAGAGGCGGCGATCTAAGATCACACAAGGAGAGACATAAAAAGAAGCAGCGCATTCGACGAGGCGGTGGTGGATAAAGAAAGAGACTATAGACCGACAAACAGGCAACAATGAAGTTCGAAGAAAAATCCACAAAACAAATTGTTCGCTTGTCCACTTGGCACTGAAGAAATTAATGTGTTGATCATACGATCGCAAAAGTGACAATCAAACTGAGTGAACGAAACCTTATAGGACTCCTCACTTCCTCGCTTAGGAAACTTGAGTTAGACAAACATGAAACTTCACACAAGTTTTAAATCCGTTTAAACCACTGAATAATTTAAGAAAGAGTAGATTCCACCATTTAAAAGAAACTATAGACAATACAACATTTTTCAGATTGATTAAGAAAGACTTTAATTAATTAGTAAATATTTTACTTAATATATATATATTATATCTGTCTACAATAATAATGATGATATTAACTTACCTATCGATGATGGTGGGATTGTCGTAGAGTCAGTCGAGGTTTCTTCTTGCCAGGGATTGTTCTCCTGTAAGAAAGAGAAAGAATCATCTTATGATAATGTGATGCAATATATTACGTAAATTCGGATACAAACTGATAACTAGATTAGATCATTAATCTTTCCATATCAAGAGAAAAATTGACCAATATAAAATTTATAAATCAACATTGTCTGAACTTCCTAGAAATGAAGTATAGACAATATTCTTCGATAAATGACTAACTTCTAGGAAATTAATAAGCAGAAAGATATTACAACTAATGTGATATATGATTGACATAAAATTTGTTATTTGAAAATAGTTATATAAAAAATATGTTCGAATTCAAATAAATATTAGGAATACTAATAAATAAATAAATATGTAAGTTAATATTTTATACACGAGACTCACCGAATTTCAGCACAACAGCGTTAGATGATAAAAAAAGTAAATTAAGTGATAAAAGGCATCTTTCTTGACGGAAACAAGTATGATACTACAGAACTAGCTAAACTAGTTGTCTTTTTATCCACTTCTGTGGCTCATTCATATTCAGAAAACTTATTCGCAATTGATTGGCTAACATTTTAATCCAATAACAAGACGACATTTCATGTTCACATATTATAATAATATGTAAAGACAATAATTGACCTTTATCGCAAATTAATACAAATATCTCAAAAATAGTACTTCTTTAAATTATAATGTATCACAATTATATGATATTAAGAAAATCAAAAAACTAACTTTATTTCTATTTTCCGCCCTTTTCTTTTTATCTAAAAAGGAAGAAGAATATAAATTACATAAATAATGTATTTTATTGTCTGTGGACAAACATTGTACAATAAATAAGCACAAGTGGCTTAAACAAGTCGAAAAATAAATCTTATTAACGCAATCAAAATTATAATATAGACAAGATATAATATACATTATCCCACACTTGCTTCGTATTTCTATTGTGCACAGATTAAATAAAAATGGAATTTTTATGGCTATTGAATACGGCTCCATATTTTCATTAAGAAATATCATTGATCATTGAATACGTCTATGGAATACGGAATTAAAATTATTTGAATCTGTAAATCAATATATTTATTGCAACTTTTTAATAATGTTTTCAATGAATATTGACAA
>JAUZNC010034969.1:0-12924 GCA_034780395.1 Vannuccia rotundouncinata
GGTTGTGAGGCAGGAGAGGAGTGATTGTAACATCTTTGATACCCAGAATATATATTATTTGATTAGATACCAGACTTATGTTCTTATATTTACCTTAAAACCGCCGAGACCTCTTACAAACCAACAACCTTATAACAGCCGCTATAAAATTTATATAAATATTGAAATATTTAAACTTTCTAATTGATATCGTAATAATGTAATTGATATAAAATTTATATATAATTGATAATATTGATATAATATTATTTACCTAGATCACCAAACTTAACTATTTTATTTCCGAAATAAAAACTGACAAAAAGACAAAATGATGATCAAATCTTGTTCGGCCGGCCCATAATTTTACAAATAGGGCTGTGAGATAGAATACGTACGTATATATCTTTGCACAAGAAGTAAGTTCCTTTAATTTTTGTACTTATTGTGAGGCCTAGCTTATTGTCTTATATTCTATATTTATTCTATGTTCTTCTAGAGAATTTTTTATTTCAGTCTATTCAATTTATTTTAATCAGTTTACTATTGATTTCTCCGTTTTTTCGGACGCTGTCTTACTTATAAAGAGTAGTAGTCTGCTAATCTAGAGGAGTTAATTACGATATCTATGACAGCCTACATAATTCATCATGAGATGCAGCTAAATTAAGTACATATCGTGCATAAAAATATGCATATCCCACATATTTAGAAGCATATGACGTATCAAAATAGATAAGTAACATATAAAATACAATTTGCATATCTCATATGCAACTTACATATCTCATATGAAACTTACATATCTCATATGCAACTTACATATCTCAAATGCAATTTAATTTACATTTCTATTAATGCGCTTATATAAACGGTGAATTGTCTTTAACTTTTTAAATTGTGTAATTTAATATTTGACCTTGAGCAAATGTAAATTAATTAACTTATGAGATAGATATACCTACAACTTACATATGTAAATTATCGAATATGTATAAACTAACTTTAATTTCATATGAGAGATGCAATGTGCATATGAAACATTTGTTTCATGTGTTACTTAAATCTATTGTTATAGGTCATATGCTTCTAAATATGTGTGATGTGTATAAAAATTAATGCACGATACCTATGTACTTAATTTATCTGCATCTCTTGGTGAACCCCTTAGGCTGCCATAGATATCAATGTATGAGATATGTCATAAAAATAACTCCCGTGCGTTAATTTTGTTTAATTTGATTTTTTTGCAGTTTTTGATAGAATTATGAACCGGAATTTTTAATTATATTTCTTATGAATTTTGCTCAAAGATGCTTAAGACCGAGTAGCATAGATTACTATTTTGAGTAGTTCAGCGTATTTTATATAAAATCTGTTAAAATATATATAAATTAAAGTAGTCAGAAACGTTTCATACGTTTTATAAGTCCATATTTATTCATTAATATCTATGGTTGTTCATTTCAAATCTCCTTAAAATTGGATTTAAAATATGCTAATTAGACTATTTAGAATAATTTTTGTGTAGTTCAGTTGTTTAAATATCTAAATATTTTTTTTTAAATATATATCTAATTAAAAAATTCTTGAAAGTCTTTAAAATTCATTCAATGGTTAAGTTTACAAAATATCGGAATAAAATTTTAAATAGTACCCGGATTTAAATAGTCAACTCCCCTGATTGCCATGATTTAGAGAAGATTACCCTCATGCTAAGAAGATTGCCCTATTTTGAGAGGATTGTTCTGATTTGGAAAGATTACCCTGATTTTGAGAAGTCTGCACATATCATTGAAATTTATATGTTTGTCGGCTAGCGAGCCCGAGTGGATATATATATAAATGATACCTAATTAATTTATTATAAATTAATTATTTTCCAAACAAATAAATAAATAAGTCAATATTACTTAACGAAGAAAATTTAATATTAATGTGTTCTTTTATCTACTTACACGGTGCTCCCAATCAACTGGAAATCAAATTCGTATTTATCGTCTCTGTACCTCGATTCCCTTTCTTAAACTGAAACCGACCTTAACGTACAAGTCTCACAAACTTTCTGAATAATAATTCAAATTCGAAAATATTAACCTCCCACAACAATCCATAGATATTTTTGGATGATTCTTTACAATAACTCATCGATATTTTAATATTTATTTCGAATTTGAAAATATTAAATTAGATTTTGGTTTGAAGTGAATTATTATTCAGAAAGTTTGTGAGACCCGTACGCTAAGGTAGGTTTGAGTTTAAGAAAGAAAAACGGGGTACAGAGACGATAAAGACGAATTTGATTTCTTGATTGATTGGGATCATTGGTGTAAGTTATTAAAATAAATAAATTCTATTCGTTAAGTAATTTTGAGTTATTAGTCTGGGGCAAAATGGGTAAAATAGCCTGGACCTTGCATTAAGATGTGCAAAACGGTTTATTGCATTTATGAGACATATATAGTCCCTAGAGTCGGAAACCAGTTGATGCCACTCTGGCACCCTTGAGCATTTTGAAAAAATTGCAATTTTCCAAGATGGCCGCCGCCAAATTATATGTCGATGATATCTCGAAAACTAATCCACCTAGCAACATGGTTTTGGTGTCTAGCCCTATGTTTTCTTGGTCTAGGAATCAGATAAAACAACCAGCCCGAACCCTACACCACTCTATTATCACTAAAATAGAATAGAGTGGATAAAATCCAAGATGGCCGCCAAATTTGAGCCTTTTTAAGCAAAATATATATCATACCTTCTCACCTGCTGCAAATACGAAGCTGATATTCGTGTTTATATATATATTTATTTTTGTTTATCATGAATCTAATAAGAACTCAATATACTATAAAAATTATAAAAACAGCTGGCTGTGGTCTACAACCTGGGACACGAGTCTTATATTTGCCAATGGTTGACATGCCTCCTGCTGAACCTGACACGGTGTTGACGTCTATGTTCGAGGTTAAACGAATCACTGAAGAAGCTGGACAAAAATACAACATATTTACAAATGACCAGCAACTTTACAAGATTGCAGTTGAGATGACATGGTACAATCCAGATGAATTTCAGAATTTCATTCCACGTCTTGTTGGGATACTGATGGCAGAGAGTGGCCTAGTAGAAATCCTACAAGCAGCATATGCCAGTGTTCCACTCATGCTACGTGGAAAGAAGTTTCGCGGAATGTATCAATGGTTGAAGTTCTCAAGTTTGAACTAGCTCCGATACCAACGTCCATGTTTCTGGATTTGGGAGACATGCGCACTAGTGGCTCAAAATCTGTTCTGAAGAATAGACTCGGTGTGCAGATACAATCAAGAACAGAGGAATCACCTGACGTTATTGTGATCGAAGGCTGTGCTCTTCTATGGACAGCAAACTGGCTTGTTAGTGGTGTTGTTGAGGACTTTGTTGATAACGTATGTCAAACTGTTTTATGGAATCTGAAAAATGCTAATGTCAATTTAGTATTTGACCGCTACTATGACTACAGCACTAAATCAGGCACAAGAGCAGCACGTGGAAAAGCTGCCTGTAGATCTCACAAATTGAACAGGCAAACACAGCTACCACCTCAGAATACGGTATTGACGAACACAGCAAACAAAACCCAAATCATTGACCTCATATGCACAGATATATTAAGCAAAGCACAGGTAAATGTGAGCCTTACCGACTGGTTGTCACTGGCTGTAGTGCTACACCACAACAAGTGCTGCGGGGTCAAATAACTGACAGATTTTACATCTCCACTACACACGAGGAAGCTGATATCATCATTGTACAACAGATGATCAATGCACTGACCAACGATAGCAACACCAAAGTACAAGTGCTCTGCGATGACACTGATATTTTTGTACTACTAGTATACTTTTATTGGTCACACCAGATGTTATTTCAAGTAATTATGGAAGGAACACACGAAGACAGAACCTTGATAGACATTCAGAAAGTTGTACATCAATACAAGGATATCATACCCAGTTTGATACCAGCACACGCACTCTCCGGGTGCGACACAGCTGGCAAGGGAATTGGCCAGGGAACTGAAGTCTCACACCCTAAATAAAGTTGGCAGTCTGGATACAGATATGACAGATATTCTGCAAGATGCAACGACATTCATCAGTGCCTGTTATGGTCAACAAAGTGAAGATATGTCTGCTGCCAGGGCCAGATCATGGGCGGCTAAAACCGCACAGTCTCGCAGTGAAACTCCTAAACTCTGTTCATTTCCTCCGACAACAGAATCATTCCATGAAAACATGAAACGGGCACACTTGCAAGCTATCTACTGGTTATTCACACCCAATCCTCATCCACCAAAGCTAGATCCAACAGAATATGGTTGGATCTGACATGAACAGTCCAAATCTTTGGACGCTGTGGCAATTCCTAGCAGCGTACCACCTGCTCCTGCAGCTGTAATGCAGTTAATCAAATTTTCATGTTCCTCATCAAAACCTTGCTCAACTTACAAATGTAGCTGCGTATCGGCTCAGCTGGCTTGCACAGTGTTCTGCAAGTGTGCTCAACAAACCGAAACATGTCACAGTGACCGCACGAAAGATGCAGCAGCACGTGACGGTTGTGGTGATGATAATCTGGAGAGTCTTGACAATGATGATGAATGTTTGTAATTATGTACAGTTTATTTGGATGTATGCATACTATAGTATAAGGCTGCTTGGTAGAATTTAAAGTATGTTGTATTCCATTATATTATGTTATATGTCGATCAGTATTTTCATAAATTTGTTATATTATTTTTGCATGGAAAATATATTTCGTTATTTTGTTCGTCTGTTTTACTGAGGTGTTAATAACAAATATGTTTAATCCTATTTATTGAGTTTTTATTGACTTCATGACAAACACAAATATAGTTAGATATAGACACGAATATCAGCTTCGTATATGCAGCAGAGGAAAAGGAATGATATATTTTGCTTAAAAAGGCTCAAATTTGGCGGCCATCTTGGATTTTATCCACTCTATTCTATTTTAGGGATACTAGAGTGGTGTAGGGTTCTGGCTGGTGGTTTTATCTGATTCCTAGACCAAGAAAACATAGGGCTAGACACCAAAACCATGTTGCTAGGTGGATTAGTTTTCGAGATATCATCGGACTAAAATTTTACGGCGGCCATCTTGGAAAATTGCAATTTTCTCAAAATGCTCAAGGGTGCCAGAGTGGCATCAACTGGTTTCCGACTCTAGAGACCATAAAGGTCAAATAAATGCAATAAAACGCTTAGCACATCTTAATGCAAGGTCCTTCGAGATTGCCCCCAGACAATATTTATTTATTTGTTTGGAAAAAAATAAATTTATAAATAAATTAATTAGGTATCATTTGTATATTTCCACTAGGGCCCGCTAGACGACATATTAATCGATTAATATTTATTGAAAACCCTCTTTGAAACGAAACTAAATTCCGTATAGTTCGCCGGTCTAGATAAATAATATTATAAGTCATTGGCACATACTGACCACTATACTTTAAAAGTATTAAATCAATCAATCATTTATAAAATACATTGACCTCATTGTTAAAATATCTCATCACATATAATAATAAACTGCTTAGTTATCTTCATCACATTCAGTAGTTTCATAAATTTTTGTGGATAACTTACTAAGAAAATCGCACAAAATTGTTTAATAAGGAATTAGGAAAGGTACACTATGGTTCACCGGGACAATGTACAAGTTTCCAAAACCTTGCGCATATAATAACTGTAATATGATGGTCCCCCAACACAGGAAGAGCTGAATATTTTAAGACCTCTGGATTTTGTGCTGATTTACAAGAAAGCTGCATCGCACTTACCCTGCTTTGCAATAAAAATCTGCCAGAATGTTTTCCAGAAAGGATGTGAGACTCGAACTCGATCTCTTAATACCCAATACTTGGTAATGTTTAAAAATCCACACGATGCCACACAAGTTGGACAACTCGGCCGACAAATGTTTCCTGGGAATTAGAAATTTCTCACAACAGTCTAATAGGATGTCTACCTATTTCTGGACTTGCATCAGAAAACTGCTGACTTTAATGTACATTTTTATTAAATAAATACGTCGCGTATATGTAATATTTACACATATACGTTGCATAAATGGTCGACGTATACGCAATATTGATACGTATTAGGCACGTATACGTGACGTATAGAAAACATTTATGCAATGTATATGTCACGTATACGTGATAATTACCCGGGTACTTAAGAGTTAGAAATCATATTCTACCGTGTGATAAACTTCAATATGTTTATCTCACACATGCGCGCAATCGAACAAAAATAATAGGTACCTGGGAAAAAGCATCCAAAAGAAGCAACATGGAGGGAGATTATCAATTGTTTCAACGATTTGTATTAAATCTATGAAGAGAAATATCTATAGCAATGAAAAAACTGTCAAAGAAGAATAAAAAGAAAGAAACTAACTATATGTCTCCAGATTTAGAGCATAAAATCTATGTTTACAACCTACAGCAGGGGATACAAAAACGCTGCTGTGAAGAGGAGGAACGAGAATATCAACTGTCTCCATCAGCAGAACTGACACCGAACTGACAGCAGAACTGACATTTAATTGATTATTCAAACTTTACCAGACTTGATTTGATATGCGAATAAAACTCTACCACTTATTGGATGGTCTAGAAAAACAAAATTGCAACACAGCTCATTAGAAGTGATCAGAAATTACGATTAGTAAAACAACAAGTTGTACTATCAGAGTTGACAATTAAAAAATAAATCACACCTAACGAGCCGCCAGAATTTTAATCAACTTCAGACTATGATTTATCGAATTATTGCTTCTTTTAATTGAAAAACTTATAATTAAGGCAAAAGAATGAATTGAATTATACAAATAAACTGCGGAGTTATGTGGATTTTAAAAATGCATATGTTGTCCTATTTCAAAAATAAAGTCAGTGTAGTAGTCAGTATGTACAGTTTTCTAAAAATTAAGCAATGTTTGGATTTTATGTTCCTAATTTGTGAAAAAGAACGTTATCGAGAGGAGTGAATTTATGCGTGGGAGGTTTTTTTAATAAAAATGTTTTTTTATTACGTACATATATTATTCTTAAATAAGCATCAGTGGCCATGTATATAGGTTAGCATTTTTTTAAAAGAATACCTTTTATCAGGTATTTGATATGTAAATTTAGAAATTATTTGGTTAATTTAATCATATAATAAAATAAAAAATAAAATTATCTGCAGTATATTGAAAGCTGTACAAAGGCTACAATTAACAGTTCGTATGAATACGTCTATAGTTCAATATTATCGTGGTTTTTGATTGAATAAATACGATCACCTTCGACACCTAATCAATATTAAGCACAATGCCGCAACCACAATTTTATCAAACTGCGTTTCAAAAAAGGCGAATTTTAAAAAAATAGATTACAATATGTAAATGATATAGGTCGGACAAGGACAAGGACATCGTACTAGACCACGGTTAGTTACAAATATGAATTCCAAATTTTGATTTACAAGTTTGTATCGCCCTTAATATTTAAAATCGAGTATTTTTAAATTTGTAGGTTATTTTTTTATAATATTAAAGGGAAATGTAATTTTTTAAGTATTATAAAGATTATGTACTTAGATTTTTTATTTTTTGAATTGATTAAATTAAATACTAATTTTTAAATTATAATTTTAAATTAATGAAATATAATGTCAACATAAAAGTTATTTTAACTAGCTTTATAATATAAGAATCTTACATAAACCCTTTAAAATTTAGCTTTATTCACGAATTTTCATTACGGCGAACGGACGTATTTATGTCTTAAGATTTTAAAGTTGTATCAATCAAAATGTCAAAAAAGGATGAAACGAAAAAGTGTCCTATTGAGAAGCAGACTATTGTAAGAAAATTGAAATCTTTATCTAAATAATATTGTAATGTACTGAACTAATCAAACAATAATAGCCACTTTGTATATTGCATATTGGCAGTCTGGAGGACCCCTTCAATAAAATATAGAATATATAGAGAAATTGCAATTTTTACATTAAAATATTTTTTGGTACAATTATTGAATTTTATTGATTTAATTTTTTTTTATATTTTATAAATAAAGTCATCCTCAAGATTGTAGAGATTCTCAACATTAACAAAATCTTGTAGATGTTGAGAATCATTCTTGACATCAACAAAATATTATATCTAAAATTCATAGACATTATGCTATATTTCATGTTTAATTGATAATCACTATTTGTAAGTGACTTCTGGTCATTCCCACTACTTCAGCATATAATGAAAAGTTATTTTCCATTGTGTGGTGACTTTTAAACTTAGCTGAGAAGCAACACCATGGTAGAGCTCTTTAGTAATTTTACATTGCCACAAAAAACAAATGGACAGTTTACCATTTTTTGAAAAACATCAAAATAAATATTATACAGGTCCCCTTTTTAAGCTCACCCTTATTTATAACAATGCTGCACAGTCCCTGCATTATGAAAATATGTAAAGAAATATAAAAAATTAGGAATGTTAACATACTTTTTTTGATACCTATTGGATATATGTTTGCAGATAGTGCAAAGAATGGACAATAGGCCATGGTTATTGATTTTATAAAAAATATATTTTCACTGTATTAAAGAAGGTATCTTCATTCAATTTGATTTTCTAAGCAAGCATTTTGATAATATATTAGTAAAGGAATCTTTATTCCATTGAAATGAAAAATTATATTCCCAAAATGTTGCCATAGAAAAAAATACATGCCTAATGCATTGTAATTCATTAAAATTTAGCAATTATTAAGTATAATAATATGGGGAAAATGTAAAGCTATTTATATTCAAGTTAGAAGCTTCCTAATTTTGCTACAGTTCATCATAAAATATTGTAAAACTATAAATACCATCATGCATATATCCAAATGACAATATAAAAAGGGGACAATCTCTTCAAAATAGTATTTAATCAAAACTCTAACTTCTTGTGTGGGTGAGGAATCAATTTATAAATCATGTAAGTACAGACACACTCATAAACACACAAACCCAATCAAGCTGATATGCTAGAAAACTGAAACCAAGAATCTCTACCATTTCAATATTCACTGGTTTATTAGCTCACAAAGCATCAGATATGTTCCTAAATTGTATGTTGTGCATATCATTGTGTTACTAAATCTGAACTGCTCAGTAAATTTGTATCAAAGAGGAACACATTTTTTATTTTCCTTCCCTGTATACAGTTTTCCTTATAATTAATTTACATCCTGTTATTGATTATGATATATTCACCTAGATTAGAAGTTTTTAAATAAAAATAGTGATGAAATACCAATGAAAATATTTACATGTTAATGATTATTTTTTGATAGATTATCAATAACTACTTAAAACCATAATTTTCTGACAATTGCCTTAAACATTTGAACCTGGGTTTAGAATGAACAGTGCTGTCTTTCTTGCTATCCACATCTAATTTGTTTTGTGCAGTTCTAAACATCTTTTAAGCATGTTTTGTAGATCTTCACAACATTTAAATACCCCCAATGCACATTTAATGAATTAATAAAAGGAAATATGGATAAATATATGGACAAGGTATAATAATTAATAGTTACAACTAACCCTAGGCTAGCCCTAACCCACATTATTGTTTCTGCTGCTCTGATATTTCATAATTTTATTGAAACATAATACTTTCATTTTTTGAATAGATATAACAAATTGTTTTACTTATTTTCACTTTTCCACTTTGTCTATCTTTTATTAATACAAGTTAAACTAATATGTAGACATGTTTTATTACTATATTTATTTGACATAAAATAAAATTAGTAAATACACAAAATGTGGTAAAATGTCAAAATTTCAGTGATAAATGAGTATTATCATTGTATTTATAACAGTAATTATGATTATTAATCAGGGGGACAGATAAGGGTGTTTCCAGGGTTTCAGGAAACCCTAAAAATTAATATGGGGCTTTTTTGCAATGGTGAAAATATTTTTTTTTGTATAAATATATGTTTTTGAACAGAACATTGCAAACATTGCAAAGTAACAATATGAAAATATGTGATAATATGTGTAATTGTTTGCGTGTTTGATAGTTAGTAAGAGTGTATGAATGGAATAAAAGCCAAGTGCACTGACACAACACTAATACAACCTACACCATGATAGTTAGAAGGAAGGCAGGAAAAAATCAATACACCTGCTAGTTATTGATTATTAAGAATGACATGGAGAATGATTATTGATTATTAAGAACACATGTGTATTCTCTTTATTTTGAACACTTGTTTATATTCATTCATTGCTTGTGGGATGAGTAAAAGGCGAAAGTTGTCTGGTTGCTATGGATAAAAAAAAGAAATTATTATCAGAAGAATCCAAAAAATGCCAATCTTTGATGAATTTCTTTACTGGGTCATGCTCATCTCTGGCTATGTCAGCAGCTGCTCACAAGTGTCCCTCAACTCAGACGCCAGAGGCTTCTCCCAGGTCTTCCTCATCTCCGACTTCAGTGGCTGCACCCCTTCCTCAGCATCTTTCAATAACTGCAGATTCCGCTGGGTATGTTTATTTTAGTTTGACAGATAAACCAGATATTGGAATGGTAAAATGTGAAATGAAGCACCAAAAGTTAAGCGAAGTAGAAAAAATGGTTATTCTGCAAAACAGACTGAAGCCGAGTAAGTCATATGAATTCCCTTTGAAATTAGAATAAAAAAAAACGCTCATTCCAGTTCCATTATCTAGAAAAAGAAGAATGGCTTGCCTACAGCCCTGTTTTGGATTCAGTATTCTGTGTTCCCTGTTTACAGTTTTCAAATTCTTCAAATGACCAGCTCAGTATTTTTGTAAATGGGTGTAATAACTGGACAAAACTATATGTAATAAAAATCCATAGATTTGCAGCATATTTGTTCTGTTCTTATAATAAATATTATAATTTAAGGATATCTTGTTTAAATATTATACTCTGTCATTTTCATTTCGCCTGAATTTTTTTTGATCCTCTCGAAACCTACCATTTTACAAGTTGTAAAATATGGCCTAGTATTCCAATCTGGAAACCCCACTGAAATATTCCTATCTGCTCCACTGTTAATGTGTAATAATATGGGGCAGTATTGCATTATGGGTGACAGATTTTTTATTTTTTCCATGCTCAGTTCAATAAAGATTATGATAGTAGTTAGGGCAAGATAAGCAAAAATGGTAGCAGTGATGGTGACACAAATTAAAACTTTTAATTCTCATAAATATATCTGGTATTATTATACATTCCATATAAGATACACTATTTTTGTTCACAGTGTACACAGATAATTATTCTTGTTAGATACAATTTTATTATACATGATGTACACAAATTATAACTTCTAATTCTCATCAAAATGTTTGGTTTTTTATATACATACAGTAAACCCTCAATTATTCACCACATTTTTATGGAATGGATTTCCCTTCATTATAAACCCCTATTGATCTTCCATCTGCCACTCCCATTTGAGTACAAACTATATCTACACTATATATTCACTAGGGCAGTGCACAATAGTCGGTGGACTACATATCTAAGGATAATTTATTAGGGCAAAGTATGTATTTGTACATGTGGGTAGGTTTATGTAGGTCTCCTGCAGTAACCCAACTACCTATAACTGATTATCACTGATCATGGAATATTATTGGCTAAACTCAAATACTCTGTTTTAATTTTTTTTAATCTGTTAAATTGGGAGGAGGGATCTTGAGAAATTGGGAGGAGGGATCTTGAGAAACTCAAACAGTGATGTATCAGGAAAAATGACCCAAAAAACAATTTAAAGTTTTTTAAATCTAAAAATGTTCATTACAATAATCTAACCCATGGGTTGTGTATATGACAATATACATTACAAGTAACTTTTCAATCTATTTGTTCATCAATATGATCATATACTAACATGTTGTGAAGCAATTTTTCTGTATACCAATATTATATACCTATTTTAGTATAAAATATTTTCCATCTAATTAATAGCTATACATTTTGCAATGTTACTGTTTTGAAAAATATTTTGTCAGTGATACATTTTAGTTCTAAATTATATTTTTTATAGTTTGTAGTGGCAATTTCGTGTCATCGCTCAATTATCCACCTTTTTTCATTTCCCACAGCTTGGTGGATAATCGAGTGTTTACTGTACTTATAATATGGGACAAGATCCAGACAACCCTCTACCTATAGAGAAAAATAATCCTTTTGAGCTAGCCACTAAAAATCAAAATTATTTTATCTTGCACCAAGTGGGTGGTTTGATCTTAGCCCAGGATCTGTGCTAAACATGGGGACATACAGGACAGCACAAACCTCATGTGAATTGGGATTTGCACACTAATAATCGATTACATATGTCAGTGGTTGGAACAAGAGTAGCAAAAGTGTATGTAGCCCTGGAATGTCTGGGGCTTTTCTCTTTTAAAATAGTTTTTTTAATGTGATTTAACTATTAAATACTGAAGGGTGGGGTAGTAGTACTATTTAGTTATGACTGTCTAATTATATATTTTTACATTTTCATATTCTGAATTTCAAGTTAGAAAATTAGAGATAAGCAAACTCTATGTCTAGATGAGATGAACAATGATTCAGATTTTACCCAATTAGACATTGGTGCCCAGTTGTATATGGTCAAATTGTTAACCGCTATTAAATAAATAGTCAAGATGTAGTTGCAGCATTGGCTGGTAATCACAAACCACCTACCCTTTAAAAGCTGAAACAGTGTAATGTTTCGAACATCTAGAACTTTAGTTGAAAACATAATTTCTATAAACTCCAAACCTATACATATCTCTTGCCATCCATCTCCAACAACATTCCAAGTCTATACATTATCTCTTGCCATCCATCTCCAACAACATTCCA
>JAUZNC010034980.1:0-19367 GCA_034780395.1 Vannuccia rotundouncinata
TCTGGTAAGCCATCGTCCAAGGCTCGCAAAGTAAGAACACCAGCAGATCGCTCACCGCCAAGTTCAAGAGGAACATGCTGGGTATCGATCTCATGAATGGAAAGAGAAGAATGCAAACGATAACGATTAAATTGCCGCATACACCAATTAAAAATAGTAAACCATAAAAGATTCCTAGAAACACACTGAATATGTAATTTTTATGCATCTCATCGTTCAGCATTTTGTTAAATAAAGATTTGCAATTTTGACCACTGGAGTTCTTAAGACAATCCTCAAAGTTAAACATTGCATTATTGTTCGTAATGTTACAAAATTCGGATGCATAATTGATACTTTCTGGCAAGGTACAATTTAGAAATTCTAGAAAATCTATCATGGTCGGTCCCCAACTCGGAATAATTTCTTTTAATGAAAAATGTAATCTTTGAAGATTTTGCTTTTTTACCTGAATATATTTTGCTGCTAATATGGTTAGCTATAATGATAATATTTGATTGGCCAAAAAAAATAAACAAATTAAAATTTGACTTGACAAAAGTGAAATCATATCAATTTATAAAAAAATCGAGACAACTGCTTTGAGTTTTTTTTATTATTTTAAGGCAAAGTAATTTATTTTAAAAATATAGAATGTATGTTTTTAATGAAATAATTCTTTTTTATTATAAATTTGAATTTAGATGGTTATTATATAATAAAAAATTAATTACATAACATGAGATCATAGTATTCTTGCAGTTAGCTTAAACTGTAGACTTGAATTTTATAATATATTATGTATATATTATCTAGTTTGTCATTTATAGTTACAAAAATATGATCAATTTAATTTTTATAAAATTGCAAAAATTCACAAACAGAGAGCTACATATGATTTATATCTGGAATAATTTAGACGGTCACTATATATATATATAAACATTTCACCATAAAGTTGATAAATAAACATTAATTAAAATTTTCATAATGTTTCATGCGATTCTTATTTTGAGAAACAAACCAATTGAAATGTATTTCAGCATGGAAAATTTTAATTCAACAATTTAACTACTGTTATCGAAAAAATTTAAACAATTTTAATTAATTAATTAGACAATTTAATTAATTGGACATTTTAACTATACTGCTTTCGAAGAAAGGTTAGGGATTCCGGTTTTGTAATAAATAAAGGAACTTTTTAAAATCTAGAAAAATAGAATATATAGTCGGTTTCGAATTCTAGGAATTAATTGTGTAAATAAAATGAATTAAAAATATTTTATCATTTTTATATTAAAAAATATTTAATTTTGAATTACTTTAATTATTTACCCAAATTTGTAAGTGCATAAAATATCTCGAAATATATTCTTTAATGATAACAAAAACTTTTTGAAATGAGGCAGTTGTCACGGAAATCAGTCTTACAAGCATAAAATATATTTCTATTCATAATGCGCAATTTATACATTTCTTAATTATTACCATTAACATTATTTAGCTTCAGTTAACGTAACTTAATTATTTTATATAATAAATTACATTATTCTTAATAATTCACTATATTTTGAAAAGTATATGAAAATATTATTCTATATATAAATATATTATTGTTTTGCATAATGATAGAAGTCACAATCTTTCTTTTTAAAAAACTTTCAAGAAGTTATATTGCACGCAAACCATTTCAAATATTATTATTTAGAAATTCATCATTAAAAAAGGTAACAAATTATTTGGGAAAGGACCGATTAGAAAAACTATTTGACTAATAAAAATAATAAAAATAATATTTCTTATATGCAAATCAGTTTGACTTCTTCGGCATTTTAGCTTTAAACTTTTATTTTTTATTTATGAGACAAATCCTACATCTGTATATATTCTAATAATGCACTTTACTTTCACTTAAGGTAATTTTCTGGTTATTATTCTATTGATTAAATTAGAGAGAATTACACATATGTCTTTACAATTAGGAAAATAAAGAAAAATCCATAAAAATTGTAAATATTATTGCAGTATAATTATTTATTAAATTTTCAAGCACACCCATAATTGCCCGTTATTCTTGCTTATATACAAATCCCTTGTTGCAATAAAAAATATAGAACATTAATTCCATTTTATGTCGGTAATAATAATTAAGACAAATTACTTCCCTGTATATTCAAAAATCGTATTCGACGCTGTCAGGGTTTTCAGTATTAATATTATAATAAAATATTAAAATCCTGTTTTTCTAAAAATGTATTTCCTTGGTATCATTTCCTTTAATATTTCTGCAGATAACAAAAATATTTTGACATCAGTATCATAGAGATTGGAATACTTTCAACACTTTATTCGAAATAATCTTTATTTGCAATCAATCTTTAGGGAAGATTCTCATATAAGTTGTTTATCTGATGATAAAAAAGTTATTCGTCAATTTGTTATCTAACAATTTTGAAATTTTGAAAATAAATCCTATATATATTCATTTTTTATTATAGAAAATATAGCTAGCTATACGATAATGCCATTTTAATAATTATAATGTAGCTAAGCTTGACGGCATTAATTATTTAAAATTCCTTATTTTCTTATTACTATATATTTTTATTTAATTAATACCTTTTTTCTTTCTTCATATTCTGCTGTAACTACAAATAATTGAAAAATATTGATAACATTATAAAAAAATAATGGATTCAAAGCAGTTAGAATTAGTTTCATCTATGGAAGAATATGTACGTATTCTATCTTTTGAATACGGACTTTCTTTCTTCATGCATAAAAAACATGACTTTTCATAAATGAATTTTAAGGTTTTTTTTAAATTCATCTTTTAGTCTTCTTTGTAACCATAGTTTCGTATATATATCAATCAATCAACTGATGTATACATAATAAATAAAAGTTTGAAATAATAAGATAATAATCTAGTACATTATAAAAACGAAATATATTGGTTAAATTTAATAAATTGAACATTTTTTTAATTATTATTATACAACATATGTGACGATTATTAATAAAATTAAATATTTATTATTTACATATTTTTTTCTTAAAATAAGTCTTAGATGTTTTCAGAAAATTATTTTGTAATTTATTAACGAGTAGGTGTAACTAGACAATAAGAATACAGCATCAATAAGTATTTAAACAAAAGTTAAAAATTTATGAGTTACACAATACGATCCGTGGGAAATATCAGGTCAATGCCCTAGCTATAATAAACTATTTTTATTCTAAGTTCATATTTTCAGTTCAGTGAAACGCAATACAATACCATACATTTCCCAGGCCGCTCCCGGAAAAATATGGCGTATTTTCATTCTTTTTAGACTTCGGTTTTACATTAATACTGACAATTGTATTTTAGAGAACTTAATGTATTAATAATTTTGTATATATTTTGGCGCTTAATTTTAAATATAATTGGCCTTTAATTTTAAAGACATGTTGCCACTTACAAAATATGTCTGTATGGCCCTTTGTGAAAATCTTGTAGCAATAAATGTTCAAAGTTTGTTATTGCGGTAAATAAATGCAAGAGTTATAAATAAATCTTCGAACGTGAAATTGTCAGTATGAATATTAGGGGTGAAATACTGTCTTGCAAAGGGTTCAGTTATCTGCATTTTTCTCAACCTTTTCCAATTAAATCGAAATAACTTTTGGTAGAAAATAAAACAATTTATATAAAACATGTAGACACAGAAAATAACAAAGACAAGAAAGATAAAACATGAATAAGCTTTTATCTTGAATCCACACAGCATATATAGAGAAATGAAAATTGACTCGGAAATATAGAAAGGTACAAATCAAAATATAAAAGCAATAAATATAAACACTTCTTGAGAATGTTTTTAAATGTTGCTATTTTTCTCACTATAAAAGGCCGGAATAGACAAAATCAGAAAAATAATTCGATTTTAAGAAAGAGGTTGCAAATAACAATGGGATTGTATATCAAAGGTTAAATCAAAGGTTAATTTATACCTTTAAAAAAATAACTGGAAAACACGATTGCACTAAATCCCATTCATATCGTAATAATATTTTTCTAGATCGGCAACCATAATTAAAATTTTCGGAAAAAGCAGGCAAAAAAAAATAATGAAATCTTTTTCGGCCCTTAATTTTACAAATAGAGATGTGAAGTAGATCAAATCGGTCAATATATCTTTGCACAAGTAAGTTCCTTAATTGTATGCATATTATGAGTCTTAAGGATCATATATGCTATATTTATAACAATATGTTATTTTAGAGGGATTGTTTTTCTAATTCATTTAATTTATATATTTTAAATAAATTTGCTATTGATTTTTCCGTTTTTATATCGGTCGCTGTCTTACGTATAAAGCGTAGTTAGTAATTTACCAATCGCGTTTTGGATATATTTATCAAAATGTCATCACGTGAGACAATTGAATTATTTGTCAAATTAACACAAAATATTTTGAACGTCAAATCCAAAATTGAAGAACTTAAATGAATGCTCCGGCCAGATTTGTCTTTATCAAACAATAATTTAGAAAATCTTTTGGCATTTTTTTTAATCCGAGATAATCAATGGTTCTCTTCTTCAAATTATTTATCGATCCAGATATCGATCCAATCGCTGGTAAAGAGCGAACAGTTGAGATCTCAACAACAGATAGTTTGAATTCATTAAAAATAAAATAAACGAAAGCCAACTCATTTCCATGGATCAACAATGTCTCATTTTTGCCGGACAGAAACTTCAAAATAAAAGAGCATTGTTAGATTACAACATTGGAGATCAATCAGTCTTGATATTTATGTTCACACATGGACTGGGAAAAAAATGAAACTTGCAATTTTAGATGAAGAAAGGATTGACGAAAACACTCTTTTGGATTACAACATTTAGATTGATTCTAAATTGTATCTAAGACAATCTGGTCGAATAAACATTTCTGTTGATCTGTTATCTGCCGGAATTTCAATGATTTAAATGTTGAATCTTCCTACACGATCGCTGATGTTAAATTTATGATTTTTACTGAAGAAGGCATTCCTGTTGAAAATCAATTTCTTAGGAAATTTGAAAAAGATTTTGATAATGATTACAAACTTTCGGACTACAACACTGACAACAATTCGATTCTTCAACTTGTTCTTCATATTCGAAGTGGGTTATTGGCTTTTGTAAACACTGGTGACACTATCTCTCTTGAAGTGAAAACTGGTTCTGTTGAAAGTATCAAAGAAATGATCCATGTGAAGAAGGGTACTGTAGCACACTTTCAACGACTCGTGTATGCTGGAAAACATTTGGAAGATGGTCATTAACTTCGTCAATATCACATTCAGAAAGAATCAATCATTTATCTAGTTTTCATGATCTTTGTGCAAACGTTAACCGGCAAACAATTGGCTCTAAATATCGAAATAACAGATAAAGTTATTGATATAAAGAAAAAGCTTGAAAGCAAAGTAGAAATACCAACCGACCGACAAGAGTTGACCTCCGATGGATTCAATTCTTACACATGACAAAATTCTGAATATTATTTTGGTTGAATTACCCTCATCGGGCATTACAATAACTCTTAATGTTGAATTCACTTACAAAATTAGAGTCATCAAATTCATGATATGGAACCAGGTTGGAGTTCCTCTTGACAAACAATTTGTGAAATATCGAAGGAAACCTCTGGATGATGGAAATGAACAAACACCCTAAATGAATTTGTGCTCACTGTCGATGGTCAGATAGATGGATAGTGTGAGACGTACGGATATTCGAGTGAAATATTTCAGACATTTCAGAGTGATATATTTTAAAATTTCAGAGTGACATATTGTGACATATTTTTATATTTCAGAGTGACATACTGTGACATTTCAGAGTGACATATTGTGAAATTTCAGAGTGAAATTTTTCAAACATTTAAGAGTGACATATTGTGACATTTCAGAGTGACATATTTCGGTCATTTCAGAGTAACTTATTTGTGCGCCGAAAGTAGATGCATAAAATGTTCTCTACTGTAAGTCGTACGTAACGTTATGGCAAAAGTCATTTTACACTGACTTATTTTAGAGTCAACAGTAAACATATAAAAAAAATGATTTTATAAGAAACTCAAAACACATCTAAATTTTATACTTTTTATTAACATTTTTGTATAGTTACTGATATATATAATTCCATACTACTATTAATTAATATGTTAAATAATATAATACTTCTAATTTAATTTTCACGCATTTGATAACATTTTCAGGGTTTATTTGTCTCTCGTTGGAGAGAATTTTTAATATTGTAAATGGCATTTCCGTTATATTCATAACCGTAAAAAAAAGGTTAAAGTCTAAAGGTTACATATTATACTAGGCTTCATTACATTTTAACAGTACCTATTAAATTTTATACAATTATAATTAATTAATACTTAAATTATGTAAAAAGTTTAATACTTAGCATTATACCAATCATTTGAAAAATATGTTGATGTAAATATTATTTTGTTTAATCTTTTAAATTCTCATTTAAAAATGATTTAATTGTTTTGCTTTGTTTGAGATCAAAACAAAATAAAAAATATACTCGTTAATACATTTTTTAATTATTTAATCTTTTAAAAACTTTTTCAACAAATGGATGACATAAATAGAAATTGAAATTGAAATAGAAATAGAAATAGACATATAAATATAACTGAATTTTAAAATCCTGCCACTGTAGGTCAATGGAATAAAATATGAATATGGTTCGTTGTTAGTGTTCAAAAATGTTGATGACAATGTTTGCTATCTACAATTTAAATATTATTACAAATTAGTAAATTCTAATGGCTATTAAAGTTGTTATCTAAATGTTTCTTGTTGTTAGTTCAATTAGCTAAAAACTAATTTGATTGAATTAATAGGTATAAATAAAAATTATGTAAATAAATCTTTTTTCAAAGTAAAATTAAAAAATTTTACTGATTTATTTCTGAAAGATTTCGATTTACACGGATTAAGTTACTCTATGCCGAAACTATAATAGGGAAAAGACAATACACACATTAAATAGCTTTCGTCAATTGGAATTGTTTTGGTTTAACTCAATTAAATTATTTTTACTCTTGAGTCCAAATTATATTCGGTGATTTTAATATAGCACAGAATTAAAATAGTTTGACAATATGTACAAACCTACGGATATTTTAAATTTCTTGGACATCCTAAAACGAAATATTTTATTAATAGTAAATTCTAATTATGGATAATTAATACAAAACTTAAATTACAAAAAATTGAATTATGAAACGAGAATAAATCATTTATCTATTTCAAATTGATGGGTAATTGAAACATTTTACTGATTTGAATTATGTACATTATGATCTTTTCCGTGTTATTATTTCAAATAATTTTTTTAAATCGGGTTTTATTTTAACGAATTCCATTTAACGTATTTGCATTCAATATCATTCGCAAAAAAGTACAATAAATATTTTCAACAAACTGAAACAATTAACACGAGAGTTCGTATAAACAGCTTTTCATATTTAAGTTATTCTGTTTAACTTGTATTATTATACTCGTTGCTGTTCGACATAAGAATTCTTGATATTTATGTTGATAGCATTTTGAGAAAATCAGTGATGTTTTTATCCTGTTGCACTTGTATCTATATCGCTAAGTTGCGCTTGGCCTTTCCATCCAAAATTTCCGAGCAATGCTCAATGTGCACACAAGGTTATATACATTATTTAGCTTTCCAAATTGAATTGATAAAATATTTATTCATAAAAAATATTATTTCTATATTTCTAATTAAATGATTTTTATTTAATGTGTTTTTTTAATGTATACCGTTTTGATTATTGATAATAATTAATAATTGATCATAATCCTTGATTAGAATATATAATTTTATAAATATTTTAAAATTTAATAATTGTTCTAAAGAATGCTGAAATTTACAAAGTAAAAATAAATATATCTAATCATAATGATATTCATGATCTGACTTAGAGTTTATCACTAGAGCTAGATGGCGATGCTATCTGTTTTCAAACATTCAAACATTATTCTTTTTCAGCCAGACTTCCTCTGATACAAGAAAGTAGTAAGTAACACAATCGTGTGTTTTTAAGGTAAAAATTAATATTCCGCTGAAATTTTAAAGGGAGGTAGCATAGCGCAGTTACATATAGGTAGCGGACTAAAAACTAATAGTTTGTCTGCAACATACTCTTGGCTTCATAGTTTGCGATTAAACAAATTCCCGTCTATACCAATCAATTTTGCAGTAGTTTTGTCTTCGCCATTGTAAATTTGTATATAATGCTGTTTATCGGTATCTTAGAGCGTGGTGCAAAATTTCAGCGATGTTGAGAAAAATGGCACATTCAATGGAGAGGAAATAAAGGAAATGTTGCTGTTAAATATTTGAATAATATGCTGTAAATACATGACTTTATTTCCAAAGTTAAACTATGCGTATTATATTATATTAAACTATGATAAACTTACAAACAGACAAAAATAATATATATGAATTAGCGGCAAAAATTGAAAAAGGGTGTTGGCTCAAATGAAAATTAGTTAATTTCAATTTATATAAAAAATATTACATAAAGCATCAAAGACGTATATGAATTTTTCGTAATTAAATATTTTACAAAATTTGTATTTAATGAATTCAAGAGATTAATTTTTTGTTTAATAAAATTTTGACTGAACAAAGAATAAAAGCTATTCTATGAAGATTTTAATATACATAACATATGAAAGATATACATTAAAATAAAAGCGATTTATCAATATAATAGAAATAAAAATAAAATTTAAGCGGTATTTATGAAAATAATTCTGACCAATCAGAATATAAATAAAATTATGAAATATCTTAATGTGACTTGTATTTTTATTATAAATCATTTGTTAGATCTTTACATCTATAATGTTAATTTACTCAACTAACAGAGGCATACACAATATTTTGAAAAGGGGGCTCGAATACATACTACCGGGGGCACGTCGAGCGAACAGTGAGCTTATAAACTCCGCAGCGAAAATTTTTGGGATTATTAATCAATATACAGTGCAGTATTAAAGCTCATTATGGAGTGTAAAATATAGCGTAATTATAGCTTTCCAAGGACATTAGGTAAAGTATCGACTTGAAATAATTAATATTTTGGCTTTAACTTCATCGGAGCGAAGTAAAAATTTATAGAGCAAAGAAAATAAATGTTTTTTTTTGTTGTATATTTGAAATAAATGCTTATTATTTCATATTTATAAATTATTTCATTTTTAAAGTGGGCACTTTATATCAAAAGGGGGTCGTCCGCAATCAACGACCCCCTTGTATACTCCCTTGATTTGTTTGGGAGCGCTAAGAGGGAGGTTTATAGGAGAATTGATTATAAGTCGGGACTAGAGGGAAGGCTGAAGGATGTGTTTGGGGGGTTAAGAGGAAGCAGTGGTTGAGTTGGAAGGAGCAGGTGGTGCTGGCGCAAAGGGCTGGATGGTGTTTGAGAGACACGTTCATAAACGCGCTCAATGAGCTCCTCACTAAACTATTTTAATGAGGGTGTTAGGGATGAATTGCGACACCGGCCGACGAATACCGTTCTCGTCAGACGGATTGCGTTCCTGTCTAAAGAACGAAAATTGTCGGACGTGGACAACACAGGGGGGACAACAACTACAACAACACAGTCTCTTTTTGTCATTTAAACATACAGCTAGGGCCATTCTGATCGGCAGTCCGACAATCTACCACCTGCCCCAACTCGCCCCGCAAATAGCAACTTCTCTTCGCTATCTCCGACGTTCGCACATTCCCTCTCATCGAATTGTCACCAACCTCTCCTCTTCATGCACTATGACACGAATTGACTATTTTTATCCTACATGGTGATCTAACACATTTTTAACGATAATTATAGTATTATAATATTTGAAATTGTTTTATATACAAATAATGGCTTTTAAATATTTTATTTATAAATAAACAGCTAGAATTATGTTTGAATTTCAGTTTATGGGACTTTTGTCGGTAAACTATATCAAAAAATATAAATGCGAAATTTGAGAAAGTTTTTAGAATTATCACAAATTATTTTATTCGAAAACAAATTGTTTGAAAAGATTAAATAATTTATAATAAAAACAGCCTTTGTTTGAACAATAGTTTTCTTATTTTAATGGGTGTTTGGGTGTGCGCACAACAATTTATTTGTTCTACTAAAAGATTAATCTTGTAGTGGATGATCAAAAGTTAAAAACTTTTAGAAAAATCAATTGTTTTAATAAAAGAGAAATTGTTTTTAATTGAAAATTGTTTAAATATGAAAAGTTAATTTTATGTTATTTTAATTGTTAGAATTTTTTAATAACATCGCTTCATTTTAAAGGCAATTATAAGTCAAACTAAAATTCTATATTAAACTTGACACTTTTATGGAAAATAATTAAAACACAATTCAAAATTTGAAGAAAATAATTTTATGATATCTATTTTATTGTTTTGAGTCAAAGTATTATTTTAAAATGATATTCGCTACATATCTTAAATATTTTAAAAATTTAACATTGAGTTTTTACTATCTAAATAATAATATTGATAACAGTATATAAATAAATACACCAAAAAGATGTTTTTATCAAAATTAATCAAATTAAAGAGAATATACTTTTAAACACATTTATCCATTAAGTGAATGTAAAACACATGAGGGCAAAGCATTTAGCAAATTAATCCCTCGAGTATTCTGTGAAATTTCTACAATTTAAACATAGTTTCATCTTTTAAAATGTTCTTTACAAACAGGGTCAAGAAAAATACTTTGTTACATAAATTTTGTAAATTTACTCTCAAGGAACCATCAACTGTTAGATTTTAGCAAGAAAGTTCAGGTTTTAAGGGAGGTTATAAACCATAGATTGACCATAGAAAAACTAAATAATATTCGTATACAATTTGTAATATCTATTTTTTAATTACAGTATAATTGTTCTGACTGTTAATTTAAATATTTTCTATGAGACGATACAATAATATTGTTTAGTAAGTCTCTGTTGTTTGCAGTTTTGTTGAACATCAATAGCTATCGTTTATTATGAGAAAAAACACATAATTTCATAATTTAAGGAGCTTTTGAATATTTTATGTCTTTACATTTTAAATCTTAATTTATAATAATAAATTTGTTACATTATTTATGTGTTTTGTTTCTTTTAATACTTAAAATAGATTCAATTCCAAATAAAAATTACCAAACTTATTTGTAAAGGCAGTTTACATCTTAAGAAAGGCAAATTTATTAAATGTCATCCAAAAAAGTCGAATCAGTATAAAAAGAAGTTCTCCCTTGATTTGTTTATCTAAACTAGATCTCTACTTCCTTTTTCTTTTTTAAGCAAATTCAATTTATACGAAAGCCCCAAACTCCTGGCAACACAAACTCTCCCTCGATTCTTTCCATTTCTATTATAATTTTTGACAACAAATGGACCCCTTTTTATGCTATATCGACCAAAGCCGAAATATTTTGAAGGAATTGTGGTAAAGTAAAAAAGTAAAATAAAATTTTAATTAAACTTTTTTTTGAAGTATTAGATTAAACACCGTCTGTCTAAAATTAGAACGCAGTGAAAAACTGTTAAAATGTGAAAAATGTGAAAAAAAAGATTTATATAAAAGAGGAAATTATGATTTTAGCTCAAAAAGCTGTTGAACTATTTTTTTGTAGTGCGTTGGTTTTATTCATTTTGTACTAATTTTAGATACAAGTAGAAAACCTTCATAATCCTCATATTCTTATCTAAAGTTTGAAAGTATTTTTTTGTGAAGTTAAAGTGTATATTCAAATATTTCAAGCTTTCATTGTTTAAGATGTTTTTTATTTACTGGTCAAAAATCAATATTAAGTTTAAATGTTGAACTTAAAATTTGACAATGTGTTTATTGAATTTTCTATTCGAGCGAGAAACCTATAACCTGCTAACCACTAAGTCTTTTAAATCCTTTAATATTTAGCTAATAATCATAACTTTTATTAAACTCGAATTTTTCCTTTCAAAAATAGTCTTTGTCTAAACAAATCTAAAATAATTGATAACATAATAATATGAAAGAAGAATTTCTAAAATGTATTAAACATTATTTGTAAAATAGAACTAACTACCTCTCTCACATGATAATAACATAATTATGATTTTCAAGGATAAAAATATAGATAGATACCTCTGCGTCTCATTTTACGTGACCTTTCGTATCTCCAATTTGTTTATGTGAAGTTTTTGTTTTCCGATTAGAATTCATAAAGGAAGTTATGTATATCATTAAAAATATAATTAACTTTAGAAGTATTATGATAAAGTAGAAAAATAATTAATTCTTTATTTATTTTCAAATATGCTTCGTGATATAAATTTTATTTGAAACACTAACGGAATTTGATCTTGTCGCCATATTAAGGTTTACAAAACATTCAATTACGTTTTTATTCAATTAGTCAATGAGATAAAACTATAATGTATAACTTCTTTAATCGTATGATAAAATTTGATGTATAGATATATCCAAAATTGTTATAGAGTGCATTCTCTATGTGTGTCCTATGAATATAAATACTATAGAATAATTGTATTTATTTTTTAATTATGTGTTTCTTTCAAATTTATACTATAAGCCAAAATCTCAAAACGTGTTATGAGAATTGTGAAACAAATCTAATATCTGTAAAATTTGTTGTCTTATCAAGAATTATTACGGCACGGTAATATAAAATTATTTATTCAAAAAATCATAGTTTTGAGTTCAAAAGTGAGATATCCTTAAAAATAATATAAATTAAATACAGGGGTACCGAAAGAAAACACAGAACAAAATTAATAATTTTCTTCATTAATTGAAAATATTTTTTAAAAGAATGCTTTTAAAATGTGATTATCTTCAGACCAAAATTATTTTTTATATATACATATTATATTTTTTTTAAAAAAATTTTACGATTAATCCGGTATTTGGCCTTACACTTTTGTTGTAAAAAGTAGCCTAATATTGTTATTTTCCGTTACCTTTTGAATTATTGTTCTTTATTTAATATTAAAAAATCAGTAAAAGTATAAAATTAATGGCACATTTTTTTGACGATTACTGCAACAGTCGAAGCAGGAAGCATTTTTGAATAACACATTTAAGTTCTGTTATACACAGCCTTGATAAAATATAGATTTATACAATATTTAATACTTATTTAGTATCAAGAATGGCTACTGCAACAACTCCTACAACTTCATCGAAAATATCATCCAAGCAGACAATAAACTATTCCGAAAATAAATCAGTAATTTTACGCATGTCCACCATAAATTTCTCGCTCCAGAGAATCTTCACCGCCGGAAATCTCGACGTCATGCTTCACAAGCATATAACAGACAGACCCCATTTTAATTGCTCATGCGAACTTTTCTGTAATTATTAATGTTTATTCTGATACTTATCTTTCCTTCTTTTTGTAAACATTTGGCATCTGTCAATTTGTATATAAACCTTATTATATTAATATTATTAATAAATAAAATAAAATTTAAAAAAATATTTTTGAATATATGATTTAAAAAATTTATACTTTGGAATATGTAATATTAAACAAATATCATAAAATATAACATGTATCGATTAATATTTATTTGTTAAAAAGATTAAATTAAAAGATCATTGAAGAAACTTTTCGTATTATAAATGTCAATATTTTATAATAACGTATTTTTTCTCCATAGTACATAAAGTGGACTTTATATGTTATGGCTCGTCTTTAAAGAAGCTCTTTATATGCCATGGACTATACTTTATGTGTCATCGACAAAACTTTTTGTATTAATTCTTTTAATAATACCAAATAGTAAAAAAAGGAAATAGTATTGATTTTTATTTTGAAAGCAATATCTATATCAATATATGTCAAATGTATACATTTATATACCATTTATTTATACTATATCATATTATTTTTTCTCCATTGGTACATAACGTGGACTTTATTATGTACCATGGAGAAAAAAATGACATGCACGAATTGGTAAAGTACATTATGATACTCGAAAAATTTCATTTACTCGTTAGCCTCGCTGCCTTGGAAATTAAATTGCCTTCTATCATAAAGTTCCACTTTACCAATTTCGTGTAAATAGTCATTATTGATATAGATTTTAATGATTTATAAATTTATCGATATCTAAAAATTAAATATTAAAATGATGTCATTTGTAATTATTTTCATTTATTAATGTTAATTGTACTAATAAAGTAAGAAATAAGAAAATAACTAAAAGTGAAGTGTTTGCTAATTTTAAGATGTGCTATTCAATAAAAAATAAATTATTTCAAAAGTTTTTGAACAACAAAATTTTTTTGAAGTTTTTTTAACGTTTAAAAATTTTAGATTTTCAATTGAAATAGCAATTTTCTATTCGAAAATAACAATTTTTCAGCCCCGTAAATCATACTTATTTAATAATCTAAGCCTATATGGTACGGTATAAATAGGCAGTTAGCTCTTCGCTCTGATGGCAATGATATCTGAAAAGGGTGTGATTTAAAAGTCTGTAACTGAAATATTTAAGCAATAATAACAAAACCTGCAATATATAAATACCCAAAATATACCATTATGTCTTAAAATATTATTTTAATCCGTCAAAGAGTTAAAAGTTACAGCTCTTCCAAATGTGGTGTTTTGGGAGAATTTTTCCAATTCTTCTTCTTCTTCAGATCCAATAAGCACTCAATTATTAACGAGCTTAGTACTTCGAATATTGAAAGTTAAATAGACCTCAAATTACACAATCATTGCGTGATATTATAAAATTAAGTAGATTTAATATAGTATTCAGTTATAAAATGTTAATTGATCTAAAATAATATAATATTTTTTGTAATAAATATTAATATCTGTAGGACATATACTTATCAACATCACATCACATCAACATTGAACATATCTGCTTATGATGTCAATATTAGTGAAAAATACTTTCTTATCTTCAGAATATTTTCCACACTGCTATATACATCAACAAATTTATTAATTGTCAAATATTCGGGATTCATGGATACAATTTAAAAGAAAACAGTTTTGGATATGAATGGTGTTGATGTATTGATGTAGAGGGTACGAATTTTCACACAGACTTTATCAATTACAGATTGAAAAAGATATCATATTTGCCTAGAAGATTAATTAGTATATTTTCTACGCTTTGGAGTTATTTGGAATTAGTTTATTTCATAATTATAATTACAATTTAATCTAGTTTTGGGATGTCCATATCTTGAAAATAATACCAACAACCTGTTTAAATACCGTAAAATGGATAACTCGGACCCTTTTTTTGAAATGTTGTCATTATTTCATGTCGAAAAATAGTAGGTATAATAGTTATACTCCCCATAAGTCGCACACATGATAGAAAAATACAACCACAATCCATTTTATAGTTTAGGCGCTGCGAGTAAGTAGGCAACCTTTGTATATTTTTACAAAAATGGGGCAATTCGGACCTCAGAATGTTAATCATCACAATAATATAATTAGAATACTGTATGAAACAAAAAACGTTACAAATGTTAGTTGCATGTCGGGCATTCATAATAGGGGTCATCACTGCCATTGTTGCAGGTGCCACACACCCAATTGGCACATGTGACACACATAATCCAGTCAGGTCCCTTGTAGCTTGCATAAGCTGTTCCACAGAAATGGCAGTCATCTCCGGAATTGAAATCATCAAGAGTAATTTTATCTTCAGTATCTTCTGCACGTGCTCCGCTGCAATTACTGGGGGCCGAAGCAGCGGAAAGGGCTTCAATTGTGATAGCTGTACCAGTTGTGACTTTTGGACCTCGACCACCCTTTTTCTTATTCTCGTCTCTCTGTCCTCTATTTCGCTTGAGCATATCAATGAGCACACTGTCCATCATCCGTCCAATTTCATTAGCAGTCCTTGCAGTAGTTGGAAGGTACTTCAGTGGCTCTGTTACATTTCTCGGAAAGAGTCCAGATGCACGAAAACCTGATTGAAGATTTGCACTTACATTCTTTTTCAATTTTGACCACAGCTCCATTAGCAAAACAGTAAATTGTTCTTCTGGAATGGTACCTTTGGTTCGAACTTATTTTCTGTAGTTTCGAAGAATCTCTCTCCACAGGGCCTTGAACGGTTTAATATTATTATATATTATATTTTATTATATTTTATTATATTATATAATATATTACATAATATTAACTTTTATAACCGGCGGTTAGGGAGGGTCCGAGTTACCCCATTTGACGGTACTATATATGCGCAAATTATTATTAGCATTAAAAAAATATATATATATATATTTTAAATATAGAAAGAAAACCGAAATATATTAAATATTGTATCTATAGTCGAATAGAAATAAGCTTCATTATTAATAGATAAAATGCTTATAAAATATGTCCACTAGACCTAAAATATTAGTAGAAAGATAAATACACAACATAAATTTCGGAAGTGAGTACTATGTAGAATATATATAAAAAAATCGCGGATTGTGTACAAAAAGACACATCATAACCAACGTCACGTTAATTTAATATTTACGATAACAAGGATTGCCAAATGTCAGCAGATTAGAGGGATGATACGACTAATACTCTTTAATACCGTTTTAATTAAAAAATTTATTAGTTGTAGATTTGGAATTCTATACAGACAGTGTTTAGATTTATTTACATTATTGAATTTATTTTTTATTTTAATTACATAAATATTATCGTAAAAAGCTTATATTGGGTTAAGAATACAACAAATAATAAAGAATTTGGAAAATGATCTAAGTAGCTATAGTACTATTTTTAAAATGTTTCGAACTCCTATAATAAGGCATGGTTTGATGTAGTTTGTAATTTGTATGATTATTTATTTTAATATCAATTGATTTAATTTTTGACTATTTCAAAATAAGTAATATTCATAGACATAATATATCTATACTTTATTATAGATTACCTAAATATTGATTATTTTAAGCAATGAAGATGGCAAAATTGAACGGAGGATAATTATTAATATTTCAACTGTAAAATCAGAAATCAATTAATTGATTAAAATTTTGAATTTTCATCGGAGGATATTTGATTCAGTTATTTACACTGTAGCAGATAATATACTCCGCCGCGACATTTTCATCGAATAATGACAAAACGTTTTTTAACACTTACCCATGATGATGATGACAATTGTACATTCGTTACTAATAACTATAAGTAAATTAATTCTACTTTGAATCACATTTAATTTCGTTTAAAAATTGTTTTGATTTAACCTTTTACCGACGGTATGTTAAATTTCAGATTTTCAAAAACGTGTAATTTGTTATAATTTGTTTTTTTTTATAAATGATATCTAATAAATTTGTTTTCTATAATTCCCTTTTTATTATTTAGAATGGTTTATTTAGGAATATACAAGTTATTTACCTGCCATTATTTTTGAATATTACTCAATATTCTCCTTTGTTAGTGATATTATTAACTCGCCCTGCGGGCTCGTACAATATTCACAAACATCGGAGAATATTTCGTAATATTCAGAAATGGAGTGTAAATAACTGTTATTATATTGTATTATATTTATTATACTGTAGTTATAATATAGTGTAATGTCTATGGTAATATTTAATAATTACTCTTAGATTTATTATCTATTTCTACCATTATTAAAATGAGTTTAATCTTGTATAGTTTTTGTTACTTGCACAAGTTGGAAATAAGTCTCAGTTTGACACTCACAGTTGCTTCTATAATCAAAACAATTAGTTTAAATTACTTCCTTCCTGAGACAGAGTTAGTATTTTTTTAAGTAGCTTGTAATATTCCACAAAACAAATTCAATATTTTAGCGCAAAGTTTTAGATCGTAGAAATTATATTTAATGAGATTATTGCTAATGATATTTTTGACTGAGTAATAATTTTTCAATTGAAAATAAACCAATTTAAAACATTACATTTTTAATTAGAGAATTTGATAATTATATAACTATTAAATATATAAATATCATCATATTTTCTTATATTGAAATTGATTTAAGCATTATTACTCTAATGATCAGTATAAAACAAAGAAATAAAACTTCCAGTTCAGGATATTCATTCAATTGTTGTTTTATGAAAAGCAATACACATGAAACATCAAATTTAGTAATACACCTGGGTATGCAGTATTACAGAAACAATCAAAAGAATGGCACCACAGCAAATCCAAAAATCACATTTACATTACATTTTTTTATATAATACGTAGTAACAGTAAAATTAATCTTCTTGTAATTTGTCTATAGATGCGCCGTACAAATATACATTTGGTCCGAAATATTACATAGGTACAATGTTTTTGTTAAAAAAATTAAGCGATACATTCAATATATACTACTATAAGTATGTCTAAACAAAATGTTGGTTGGTAGCCATATCCTGTTATTAACAAATTGAATATTTTTGTTGAAATCAAAGTTTTCTATAACGGATTTTGTTGTTGGAAGATCAGTGTAAGTTCATTCAGTTCAATATATCAAAAAATTGTATGTTCATATTGTGTTCTAATGTTCTAATTACAAATAAATAAATATTTATAGGTATGAAGATTGAGCATTCTTTTATAAACCACAATTAAACTTGACGACAAATGTTACAAAAAATATTTACAATCTAGATAACATTAATCATACGATTATTCATCAAATTAATTAAATGTTCAAAAGATAGCAAATCATGAAGGTAAGTGATGATTACAAGGAAAAAAACACGAGAAAACATTATATATAGGAGAATAATGTGCAAAATGGGAATATAATTATGTCACTAAAAAGGGTGACACTTAAAAAAATAAAATATCTGTAGATCTTAAAATTACAACAACAAAAAACATTTCTGTTGACGCACAATGAAGATTTTTAAAATTTCAAATCTTTTACGAATTTTATTTATTTAAAAAAAATTAGTTGAAATGAATGATATATTCAATAAAGATTTTTCACAAAGAATGTTAAAGGAATCATCTACAAAGAAGAAACATACATATACTGTACGTTGGCAGCTGGAGAGGTTCTTACAGGGCTTTCATGGAGTTCTGTTACTGGCAGTTTGAGAAGTTGAATATTTTCGCACTTTTTTCTCTGACAACCATTAAGCATTGTTGACGGGTTACGTCGTGTGGTAGAAGTGGACAGAGAAGAATTTGGACAGCAACATTTGCAGGAACGCATTCGTTTCAGACAAAACTTGAATTTTGCAGACAAAAACAATGAACAAAAGGGGTCAATGGCACTATTCGCATAGCACAAAAAGTGGACCACTGGGTATCCATACGACACGA
>JAUZNC010034991.1:0-13524 GCA_034780395.1 Vannuccia rotundouncinata
GAACTATGAACTTCACTAAGAAGAACACAGTGTGGCTTTCCCAAACTTAGTAACTCTTATAACATTTGGGGAAGTATTTTGAATGATAACAGAATTTTAAAAGAATGATGAAAACAAAAGTTATTGTGTGTTTTTTCTCTTACAACAAAGAAAAACTGATAAAAGTTTTCTATAACCTGAATAATTTAGATATCCTACTAGTAAGTTTATTCTTAAAAATAAAGTCAAATTGACTAAGTTCACATTAAAAATCCAAAGAATTAGGGATTTTCTAATTTTATTAATTTTGATTAATCAATGAAAACTTTTAAATAGTACATGTTGAACCCTTACCTTTGTCTGTTTTTTTCATACTAATAATATTTGTATGACAATAAACGCGAAAACACTTTAATTAATTTATTTAAAAGAAATAATTAATTTTATTATAATTTTATTGTAACTCAATTTTTCAGTATCTTTCTAACACATTCATCAAAAGATTGGAACTTATTTTCCATATATTTATTTATTTATAAAAATTATATTTTATAAAAAAAATAAGGACATGTCCATAAACAGACATCGCCAAGAATTACTAATGTATGTTTTATTTTAGACTCTCATTTTATCTTGTTTGATTGTCTGAAAAGTACTAAAGTGTTAGATGATGATTTATAATATTTAAATTCAGTTATATATATTATATAATATATCATAATATATTTATTAAAAGGTATCAATTTTATCCGTTTTTATTTATAAGCTTTATTTACATATAGATGTCCATGAATTTGTTATTTATTTGTTGCCTTTTGAAAACTAAAATATGATTTGACATGTTTAAATATCAACTGGTTAAAATATTATTTTGATTCTACTTAGTCAAAACATATTTTTTTAATGTAAAGATCAATATGTTTATGAATATGTTATTTATAAATAAACATAAATAAGCAATTACTTAGAATACATCTTATTTAAATTAATTGAACATTATTATTTTTGAATTATGACCATATTGATAATTAATTACTTAATTCAAATAATATTTGTATAATATAGTATTCCGTACAAAATAATATAATATCTGACGAAACAAACATGTTTTTATTCTTTTAGTCAAAAGCAATTCACTATTATTTAAATATTTATAAGTTTAAAGTAATTACGATATTCTCTTCGCTCAATGTTATTTAACTTTAATAATTGAGGTTAACACGATTGATGTGGGCTCCAGTTCGAGCACCAAAAAAGGAGGTCAATAATATATTAGAAGTTAACTTCCAAGAAAGAATTAAAAATGTTCTAATCGATATGTGTGGACCGAATTGTTTAGCGTATTCTTAAATATTTCAGTTATAAAATGAAAAATCCAGGAAAAATCATTTAAAACTGTTAATTGTTTCATAGTTCAATTAAGTTAAGTAAAAAATTACTTTGTAATCAATATCACATAAAACTATAAAATCTACGATGGTATTCTTGTATACTCTGAAATAAAATAAATTGTTGTAATACTTCGAATTAACATTGTGTATGCAAAATATATTGCATACACATTTTTTATAATCATAAATATATTTGTAAATGTATCAAATTTATACACACTGGCTAGAATGTTGTTTTCTATATGATTTGATTTGAATATATTATGTATATATTTAATATTTTATTTTATTTTTCAAAATTCATTTGTGACATATATTATCTACAATATTCGATATTAAGTTATCTTGTTTCAACTTACGCCACTCTCCATACACTTCCACTTCACAGAGAGTTAAAATAGCGATTCCTACTAATTGAATCTGAACATAGCGACCGTCATCATTGCATGAAGCACGAATTATCTGTGAAGCTGTTCCAGGACCCTCAAAGTAGGCACATTCTGAGAGATTGCTTGATTGCAGACCAACAAGAAAGTGTGCCTGTCGAAATCGTTCAGAGCAACAATCTCCTCGATTCCAAACTCGAACATGAGAAATAACAGCGCTAGACTGGACGTCAACTTCCCAGAAAGGATCAAAACTATCTATTTTGGAGTGTGTACATGATTTCAGTGAATATTTTTGCATTTTCATTCCATCAACAGCTTTATACGAATTCTCTAAATTAGAACTCTGAACAGTGGGTCTATTTCGTGATAAAATACTTGATTCAAAACATTTCCATGTTACTAAAAAAATAAATGTCAATAAAAATCGGTAAATTTCCATTTTTCTATATATTTAGTTATCATGTAAATTTAGATGTGTAGGAACGATGGAAATTGGACGTAAGTAAGCATGCATAACCCCAATTTTACCTCCCATTTGTCCCGTTTTATTGTTTCTTGTTTTCTTGTTTCTATGGAGAATCAAATTAAAGAAAATTATTATCTGAGCAAAATTAATTGTTGTAAAGTTTTTTTTCTTATCCAACAAATATAGGTTACAAAATGTTAACATTAAATATGTTAACTTATCGTTATTCAATAATTCCTTGTATCTTTCAAATATATTTAAATTGATTGTGTTGATGTTTGGACTCGCGTATAAATCGAGCAGCATAGATTTTTGTAATCAGGGAAATCTTGTAAAGAATTTTATCAACCAATGTGAAAAATTGTGATTTACTTTGTTAAAAATGCATTCAAATGTAATTGAATATATCAAATAATTGATATAGAGTATTACAACCTGATTCTGATTTGAAATTAAGTTCGGCTTTTAAATTGAAAATTAAAATTCAGTGCGTTTACCGATTTTAGTAACAAAATGTAAAAATGACAACTCGCCACAAAGACGCATTGCAAAATTTGTCCGCTAAAATGTCATATGCTGCCATGATCTCATTTACGCAAATATGAATGAAAATAAAATGGATACAACACATAGATTGGGAAAAAAATGTTTTTATTAGTTCAACAGACATGGCCATTTTTAGAATTGTCAAATGGCTATCAAACAAACCTTTTTGGAATCGCTAAACAATCGAATGTCACAGCTGTCAGCAAGGGACGAGGTAATTAATTTGGTCCAAGCTGGGGTTTGGTCTGACAATCTACCACCTGTGCCAGCTCGCCCAATCAAAAATGTACCGAAATCTTTCACAATGAAGTGCTATAGGACAGTGGGCCTCGGAAGATCACGACTGTATTTAAACAACTTTTAAAAACTATGAGGAACATTTTGAAAAACCAATCTATACTAACTATTTTCTTCTGCCCTTGCCAACAATAAACATATTTTGCACTCAAAGATACTAAACTTTTGCCACATTCTTCTACTAGGAGATATGCTTCTTCCTTCAAACCATTTTTGACTACGCTAAAACCTCCAACCTTGATCTTAACTTTATTTACAAAATTATTTATGTTCATATTTTTCGTTAATTACATTATATGTACTTTGTTTTAAATTTACTGAATGCAATGTTAAATTTTCTGATTCTCGTTAGTTTAAATATACACTTATCCTTATTATTTGGCAGACATTATTTTAGATTTTGGAAATTCCATTAAATACAAATACATTCAATTTCTTAAATGACAGCTTCATTCTTCCGCGACTAGAATCAAATTAATGAGGTCAAATGGATTATTTAATAACAAAGATTACAGCAAACTGTTTTTGTTGAAGTTGTCTACATTCACAATCATTAAAAAAGCAAAAAGATTTCTAAAAAGTATGTGTCTACCATCAAAAATTTATGAACAGGAATCGATTCTACTTTTTAATATACATATATTTATGCCATTACAAATATGTATATATTGTTAATTGATTGTATAAGTATTAATTTAGTGTGTTATGGGATTTAAAGTTTTTTTATACATAAAACAAATTTAATTGCCAATTGGCTTTACTTATTCCGTTAAAATAATTCATAACTCTTAAAACTGGTTAAAAGATGCATATTTGGGGAATAAGTGAACACTAGTCTATTATAGATTTATTTCGTTTTAAAATTATTGATTTAAAAGAAATGTTCAACACATGAAAATAGACAATAGTTTGGAAGGTATCTTATTAGGTACCTATATTTTAAAATTGAAAAAAATATTATATATCAATTGAGCAGACTGTATCTAGAGTTTTGCTGGATTACAGTTAAATATTTTTTATTTCAGTGATGATTTATTTGTTAACATTTTAAAAATTAAAACTGTTAATTAAACATGGTCTTTTAGATATTCGAAGACTCATTTTTTTAGCGTAGGTTTTGATAATTATTTAATTTACAAAATGTAATAAATCAACAACAACAAAAAATGAAGTTTTTTTTATTGTTTGCTAATTTGATTAACTTGAGTAAAAACAGCTTTATAACTATATTATAATGTTTGTCACATAAAACGATAAATATTTACACTAAAATTCTAAAATTCACTAAAATTATACTAAAGTATTACAACATTTCGAATTAATTTAATATTATTATTATTTAAAATTTATTGCATAGAAATATTTTTTTATATGTTGAAATTATTTATAATTGTATTAAATTTATACACATGATTATACAGTTTTGTTATCTATTCAAAATGATTTAATTTAATTTGAATATTATAGAATAGTTTATATACTATTTATTTATATAACTTACACAAATATCATTCGATATTAAGTTATCTTGTTTCAACTTACGCCACTCTCCATACACTTCCACTTCACAGAGAGTTAAAATAGCGATTCCTACTAATTGAATCTGAACATAGCGACCGTCATCATTGCATGAAGCACGAATTATCTGTGAAGCTGTTCCAGGACCCTCAAAGTAGGCACATTCTGAGAGATTGCTTGATTGAAGACCAACAAGAAAGTGGGCCTGTCTAAATCGTTCAGAGCAACAATCTCCTCGATTCCAAACTCGAACATGAGAAATAACAGCGCTGGATTGGAGGTCAACTTTCCAGAAAGGATTAGCTTCTATTTTGGTGTGTATACATGAAGAACTATAAAAACTCGTATTTTTATTATTGTTGACTGCGTTTTTTGAAGAAATAGAGAATGAAGAAACATAATTTGAACTTTGATCCGTTTGTTTGTTTCCTGACAGAAGATGGCATTCTGCTAATTTCCAGATTATTAATAGAGAAAAAATCATTTTGCAGAAAATCATATTTCAACAAATTTCAAAATATTTTGGATATTTTAATTAGTGTAAGTATTCAAATTTGATGATTTCGGTAAACGTGATAAAACGTTTCAGTTAACAATATGAAAATATAATTTCATTGTATTGGTTGGAATTTTAACATGTCATTGGTTGTTTAAAATTAAAATTGAAAGGTCAATTATATTTTCTGAACAAAACTAGTAGAATAAGGTTGTTGTTATTATCCAACAAGTATAATGGAGTTACATAGTTTAGCAATTTACTAAGGCCAACAATAACAAAAATTTGGTTAGTTCAAACCTTAAAATATATGAAATAATATGAGAAAAAAAATGTTAGCTTAATTTTATTTCAAATTATTTGTGTTTAATGTGTTTTAGGAAATGAATGGGAAAAAAATGCAAGGAAATGACTATTTACATGAAATTGGAAAAGCATAACTTTATGGTACGAGGAGAAGTTAACCAATGATTGAGCGAAGCCAAGCGTTTTAGTTAGTTTAATTCTAGATCCGATTATCTTGACATTCTTTACCAATTGATGTATGTCTTATTCTTCTGCAATTATTTCTGTTCACGTGAGTGTTGTGTGTTCTTTAACGGAAGTCATTTAGAAAAAACGTATTAATATTTTCTCTTTTCGTGGTAAGCCATATAAAGTAGTTCACGTCATAAAAAAGGGCCACTTTTAAAACGAGTCGATACCTTATAAAGATCACTTTATGCACATGCACAAAAAAGTACGTTAACCGACGATTAAGCGAAGCGAACGATTAAGTTAAATGTTCCGAATATCTTTACATTCTTTACTATTTTCTGTGAATAGTTCATTAGTCAATTAATAGTTGTTAATTTATGTATTACTAATATTTGTTATAAGATGACAGGCGTTTATATACTGTTTATCCTTAATTATCATCACCTTATAAAAAATTTCGTTCCGAAAATATCATAAACTTAATTTCATTTAAACCGAAGAACAAGCATTGATTATTTCTCTTTAGATCAAATTCTTGCTTTGTAGAATTCAGAAATATTTTAGATTTTCCTTTTTTCAACCTACCATAATCATTTTCTAACTATAAAAATATGTAAATAAAATAATTTATAAATAATTTGATTTAACTTTCATTTAATTTCATTTAGGTAAAATTCATTTAACATACCCGTAAAGAAAGGGTTAAATATTAGGGAAATTGATCGTAGACATTTTGGAATTATAAGTTAATATTTTCGAAAAGTTTTATATCTGTGAACCAGATATTATATGTTTCTTTCGGAAAATAAAAACCTCAAATTATTATAATTTGTTTCCGTATATTATAACATAAAATAGAGGTTTTATCGGTTTAGGCCCTCAGCTCGGTTTACAAATTTCTTAAATACCTAAAAATAATCCATTATTTATAACAAAGATAATTTTTTATAAAAAAAATTATATTTCAGAGATATTTTCAGAGAATAATTTATATACAAATATCAACCATACAAATTTATTAAATACATCATGCATACATATAGATGATATATGTTATTATTTAAATTATTTAAATTATATAAATGTCTGATTTGTAAAAACATATATAATATTGATTAATTATTGATTATTAACTTCAACTTATTGAACTCATTTGTATGAGATGTTTATAAGATGTCATAGAGATAATAATAAAGATTATAAAACGATATATATCAATCATATAAATAGATTTTGTTTTAATTCTAGTCAATTTAATTTAATTTTTTAGTCAATTTCTATGATATATTAATTAATTAAATGTTATATCAATATATATTTTATAACTTAATATATCAAATAAACTTAATTGTATAATATCCCGGAAATAGTGTATAATTCGAAATTTTATTTGTTATATTTTTTCTCATTTATATTTAGCTTTCATTATCATATCGTTTGAAACTTTCAAAATTCTATAAGTATTACGTATTATAAGTGTTAAAGAAGAATTTTTCCCAAACATCATAATTGGAAGGCCATAAATTTATTTGTCGTATTACCATAATATGTTAATGTATTTTGGCAAGTTTTGTTATTATTTCTTGAATATGTTTAGAGTTAGTGGGAAAATAAATAGCTGGTAGCATAGCGAACTATATTTTTGAATCTTACAAATTTATTTAATTTTAGTTTTGAAAATATCCTAAATATATATATTTAAATAAATTATAAACAGATCCATTTGAGTAGACTGCATAGAGTTAAATATATTTTAGTTCCGATGGTAGAAAAATGTAAATTCAGTGAACTCAACTAAATGATGATTTATAATGTTAGTTTACATTGAAAAATATATAAACTGTTAAAATAATTCTATTAAGGCAGACAGAAAAAACTAATTTATAAAGTATATTAATTAATTATTAATAATTAAATCTTTACATATTTAGTCAAATTTGTCTAACAATGCATTAGTTTTCTAAAACAATTACCATAACTGCACAAAACTCCGTCATTATTAAACTGGCTAAGTATATACATTTTTGTTTTCCTTTCACCTATTTAAACAATCAATAGTTAATCAAATATTTAATATATACAAGTTAAGCTTTACTGTTAGAAGTGGATTCAGGTACATCTGTAATTTTATCTTTGTATTTTATATCATGAAGATTTTAGTTATTTAATGCTAACATTTCCAGTTTCTCCATACCTATTGTCTGTCTTGAACACTAATTTTGAATATTGAAACTTTGCTGTCATCTATATAAATTAATGTAGACAACCTCATATTATGAACACTGAAAGATGATACACAAAACAAACTTGATTGTGTATATGACTACAATTTAATCCTAACAATAATGTTAATATTGATTAAAATAATCCAAAATTTCTTAAGTAATATTTTTAAATTATTAAAATTTACCTTTATTATTGGTTTCAATTGTATAATTTAGCTCTTATATATTTGGAAACCGTTATGTCATTTTAAAAATTTGTGTTCACGCAAGCATAGCAATTATAACAACTAAAATTAGTAATGGCTAGAAGATGTAATATAATAATTATTACATAATAATTCACTTACTCCACTCTCCAAACACTTCTACTTCACACAAAGTTAAATACTCTGTTCCGTCTAATTTGATCTGAACAAAACTACTTTCAGCATTACAGGCAACACGAATTATTTGTGCATTAGTTCCAGGACCCGCGAAATATGCGCATTCTGTTAAATGGCTTGATAAAAGACCAACAAGAAAGTGGACCTGTCGAAATCGTTCTCCACAACAATCTCTACGATTCCAAACTCGAATATGAGAAATAACAGCGCTGGATTGGAGATCAACTTGCCAGTAAGCACCGTTATCATATTGTGTGTGTGTGCATAACATGTACAAAACATTCAGACTTTTGTTCCCATCAACAGCTAACTTTGAATGATATTGAACAGAGCTTTGAATTGTAGGTTTTTCCATTGAAAGTAGTTTTGAGTTAGAACTTTTCCACAGTATAGTTAAAACAAAAATATACTTAAAAATCTCCATAATTTCAATTTTTATTGTATTTATTTAAAGTGGAAGCTTAATATCGCTGTGAACGAAAAGGATTAAAAACTAAATGTTATAATATTTCCAAAAACATAAATTTCTTATTTTATAGAGTAACACTTGGCCATAACCTCCCATTTACTTCAACATCTTCAGCGCACATTGTATTCATTTAAATTAAGGTAATTATATTGGAAAATTATAATTCAATTTCTAGCCATCCTTTGTCTTTTTTGTTGTTTTTGGTCGTGTAAATACAATATTGACACCTGTTAAGGTAACATCTATATAAACACTCTTTTTTAATTTAATAATAAGGGGTTTCATGTTAATTTCAAAACGGTATAATTAATATTATAAAAAAATAATTATAAAGTGAGTTAGTTCATTCTTATTCTAGTATTAAAACTATTATTTTAACAAAACTGTTTTACATAGTTTTTATGATGTTATTATTGATTTTCTAATCAATTTTTTAATACATAATACATTCCATTTTCTTTTCATACTATGTAATGCAAATAGTTGAGATGTTGAAGAAAAAATGTCAGGAAAAAATTGTATAATTTTTCCCAAAAAATGGGTATCCGCATTAAAAATAATTTATTTATTTAAAATTTTGTATTTCCCTTCTGTAACCTAACTTCATCATTCAAAAGTGTTGCTTTTAAAATCTTGTAATATTTTATTATTTATATTATTTTTTGTTTCAAGTACCTAATTCATTGCATTTCAACACTATTACATTATTTAAAATATATTATGTGGAATATTCCTACAGAAGTAGAAAATTGAATAAATGGCAAGACAGAACTTCCTCAATATGAAAAGGAAAGGAAAAATATTAAGTCGCAATTTTCTGTCTTTATTAAGAAGGTCAATTTGGAATTTACTGTTTATTGTATTTTTATTATGAAATGAGAAAAGTAGATGGCAAGATAAATTTTCACAAGTAAAGGACTTTTCATATTTATTTAATTATTGAATTACACCGAAAAGATGTCAAATTACAGTAGATCTAGTGTTTCGTATGTGGATAGTGTTTCGTGTTTTGGATATGTTATTAACCATAGATTTTAAGTATTTATATATTTTATATATATATATACAGGGTGGCCCATAAGTAGTCGGCCCCAAGTTAAATTGATAAACTGAGTAGAATTAGTAAGCTGCAGTAAATTTGTGAAGCAGCAGATAAATATTAAATCGTATTCTGATTGGTTCATTAATCGTATTCATTAAAATAAGATTCAGTTACTTAGTTAATTAGTCAGTTCACAATTTCACAATGGCTACAGGACGTAGGTTAGGGTTCCATGCCATGCTCCATGCCATAAATGAGGACGATACAGATCGCAGATCTCAATTTTTGTGAACATTTCATTGCCTTCCACTGTTGTAATGATTCTTGTAAACAATTGTAATCTAATTATAATTTAACTGTTGTAATAATTATTGTAAATATACTAATTGTAATCCTATTATCATCTTAATAATTCTACTCAGTTTATCAATTTAACTTGGGGCCGACTACTTATGGGCCACCCTGTATATATATATTTTTGATAATCACATCATAATTTTATCGAATATCACTGAAGAACATTAACAATATTTTCTATGCCATAGCTGCCACAAAACTATAATAATTCACATTTAATTAGTGTCCAACCCAAAAACGGTAACAAACTAAATAATAAAATAAGTCATATAAATTCATTGATTTTTAAATTTAATCAAAAGTGTTGTCTTGAATATTTAATTTAATTAAGTAACTTAAACAATATTTTATTTATTTTAAATTTAAATGATTATTTGAGAAAATTATATAAATACACTGAGAAAACTAAAACTTTAAAATTATTAAATACTTAGCGATACTTAAATGTATTTGGTTAAATTTGGTATCAGATTAAACAGCTGTTTAATCTGATACGAAAATGACGACCGACTGTGTTGCAGTTGACACGAACTCTGGACCATGGAAGTAAGCACAGCTTGTTAGTTTCTTTGATGTCAAACCAACAAAGAATTGCACATGTTGAAACCGTTCTCCACAGCAATCGTGACGATTCCAAATTCGAACATGAGAAATAACAGCGCTAGATTGGAGGTCAATTTTCCAAAATGGGGAAGCGATTTCATTTCTACTGTGGGTACATGAGGACGAGCTAAACATTTGTAATTTCAAACCATCAACAGCGTATTTAGATGATGGTCGCTTAGAAAACTGTGGTGATTCAGAAGTTGTTCTGTTGATCTGTTTCGTGACAGAAGAAGCAAATCAGCACACTTGCAAACAAATAATAAAATTACACTACAATACATCAGAGGGGTCATCTTTGTGCAACTTGATTGTGAACGATTTTAATTGAAAAGAATATAATTTAGTTATAACGATTTGACAGTAAAATTTACAATAGAAATGGAAATAGTTTTGTTTACTTTCAAAAATATAGATATTTATTTAATACAATTTTTCAATGTTTATTTGAGAAATAGAGGATGTTTCCTAATATTTATATATTTAAAAATATTGATTACAAATATTGAGGTGTTCATTCTAATATTTAAAAAATCTTTCGTTTTCGAATCTATTTCATTTAAGAATTTTATAAAAGGTATATATTTTATAATTAAAATTTGTTAAAGTAACATTTTGATTCAATAAATTATAAATATAGAATTATTCAAAAATTGTTTCATATAACATTTTCATACAATTTCATTGGTTTAAATATGTTTCCTAAATATTTGTTTATCATCTTTTTTCAATTCCTGGTGAAAAACAAACAATTGGTACAATCTTGATAGAATTAAATTAAACAATGAGGTGTCACTATATCGGTAATAAATAGGTCCGCTAATTTTTCCCTTTTTTCAACGATGCATGGTTATTTCCTATTCACTATTACCTCCGCGGTTATTATTTTAGTAGGATCTTTAGACTAGTTATTCAATTAGGTAATATAACTAATCTTGTGTTTCACAAAAAATAGGGAGGGATCGCTAATTGATTGATTAAATTGATAAAATTTTCATATTTCGTAAGTAATTTATATATTCATTATTTTTTCAATGGATTCTTTCAACTTTTTAAGCCAATACCAATTTTTTTTTATTTATGAAATAGCATTTCTGAAAAGCGGTCTCTCCTAACATTGTGAAATATTACATAAGCTAAACATTTATAATTTCTATGTTTCAAAGTTACATATAAACTCCAATTTTTGTAAACACATATGGATTATTTACATTTATTTAGGCAACTGTTGATAGTTTTAATATGAAATTTTAGGAAGCCTTTTTGTTCTCAAACTATGTATTTTGTAATAAAACATTAGAAAAGGCATGCAGCAATCTCTACTACTGTAAAATTATTAAAGTAGCTTGTATATTAAATTAAAAAGATATGTTGATATAAATAAAATTTAAATAATAGGTTATTTGAAAACTGAAACACAGCTCAATAAATAAAAATAATTAATATATTATATTATTAATATATCAGATATTTGAAAAATGAATAATAGCCGATCTAAATATATAAAAATATTAATTTTAAACATTTTTAAAATTAAGTTTGTAACTGTTTCAAAATTACAAAATCTTTCTGGTTTCTTAAAGTCACTTATATTTGTTTATTATTTTAGAGAGAAAAAATATGCGATTTACTATTTTCAAGAATATTTAAAAGGTGAATTATTCAAAATTTCCTCTTTCAAAATAGAAAAAAATCATCTTTTTTAAAAATATTAAATCAAAAAATTTTAATTTAATTAGTTCTTACTTATTCAGTTTGAAGTTTTATTAAATTAGAAAAAATTTATTTTGAAAATTATTATTAAAATTAAAAAATCAGAAAATTGAACCTTTTCTCCAATTAATAATTCAGGAAAAATGTAATAGAAGTATATCAAATGTGTCTGTCTGTCAGGTGGATTACAAAAATTGTTAGAATAAGTGTGTAACTTCTATAACAAACCTCTATTAATCCTTTTCCTTGAAGATAGCTAAGCGAGATCGATAATGATTTACACTTCTTTTTAAATGATTATATTTAAAATCAATATTTTTTAGAATTCTTCAGTTCGACGTTCATTTTATTAGGACTGACTTGTAATTTTTCTTTATTAGTTTTTAGTAACTAGAGTGTTCATATTTAATAAAATTTCAAATATTGTAATATTTCAAATTTATTTATATATTTGTAAATTATAGCTTATTAAGGACACATTTTCGAAATCCCGTATTTATTGCTGAAAAGTTTTAAATGAAAACATAATCAAATTGTTTAATTGGAATATGGATCCATTGAAGCAAAAATTAAATGAATAATGTTATATAATTGCAAATGTATTAACAACACAAAAGTAAAGATAATGGAGAAACTTGTACCTTTTAATTTATATTTAAATATACTTACAATAACAATTCTATAGTCATTAAAATATCAATATATTGTTTAATTGAACAGACTATAAAATAACAGAATATGAACTAAAATACCGGGACGACAAAGCGCTTCTATGAGATATTAAATAACTGTTCCTTATTGTACAAGAAACATAAGATTATAAGTAATCATAACACTTTGATAGCTCTTACAAATAGTATGTAGGTATACTGTTTGTGTAAATGAAATGGACATTATTTAATTTCAAATTCATAAAGGAATAAAATAGCACAATTATTATTGTAAATTTAGTAAGGTGGGATTTGTTTGAGAGACGCATATATAAATAAAGTTTAATTAAATTAAAGATAAATATAGCGTCGCGTGACTTCATACAAAATCGATTTATAAAAAAATAATTGATACACAGCAAACAATAACGTTTTACAAAGGCCTTTAACCAAAAATGAGAAAAATGAAAAAATTCTTTTCCAAAAAGAGACAAAATTTTATAAATTTACATTTGAACGAACA
>JAUZNC010034991.1:13624-28899 GCA_034780395.1 Vannuccia rotundouncinata
TAACCAAAAATGAGAAAAATGAAAAAATTCTTTTCCAAAAAGAGACAAAATTTTATAAATTTACATTTGAACGAACAAAATAATAAATAAATAATTTTTATTATTCATAATTTGAGGTTTTCGCTGTGTAATTTTACACTCAAAGTTATTATTCCGTTATTCACGTTATAAACAATATTGAAATATTAATGAATTATTTCCTTTAATTTTGCGATAATTTCAATATTTTATATAGAATAGAGAAATAGAAAAATGGTCCAATCTGTCAGAAAATGGAGAAATTCATAATTATACTTCGTATACACCCATTTACTTTTCTTCATTTATATATAACCAAAAATATTTGAAATGATTCCGTCAAATTAGTATAAGTTTGGAATAAATAATTTTGAATCAAGTTTACGCTTGTGTACATATTTTGTGATCAATCATTAAATGATTAATTGAATAATAATGGCTCAATTTTCATAATGAATGCTATAAATGACATTAATATATTATTGTTTACGGGGTGATATCTGTACACTTAAGAAACCAGACCAGTCCGGCAACAAGCACACTGAACAGCGAACCCGACCCCCCGTATAAACGAGCACTCCCATTGCAACCGTCTGTTTTGCAAGTCACAATACAACCATACACGGTCTTTCCATTGAGTTCTATTTCATTCATCCAGGATAAAATGCCACAATGGTTGACACGCCCGATTTCCATGGAGTCGCTTTTGCCCCCGTTATCCACGACGCAAGTTCGATACAAACAGTAGACTTGATCGTTGGCTTTAAAAATCAAAAAAATATATATATACATGTTTGCGAAAATATGGATAAGATTTGAAAATTATTTTATTCATTTAAAAGGTGCAATATTAATATTTATTATCATCACATTATATCAACTTTAAAATCTTTCATATAAATAAGTAAAATTAACCATTTTAGATGTACGTTTGAAAATGTGAATTATATATTGTAAACAGCTAATATAGTTTAATAAAGTTAAATAAAGTTGTCTATAGTGTAATATTAATTAAACACTTCTTGCGGTATTATTAAGAGTTCAAAATAATTGTTTGATATGTATATTATTAATTTATTTTTTATATATTGTGGGAGGTTAAAGAAATAAATGTTGTATAAATGTATTATTTTATAATTATTATTATAGCTACTAATAATTTTATAAAATTTAAATAATTAGTAATTAATTATCTATAAGGTGAAAGTAAGGAAGAAAGCAACTCTTGATTCCAAAAGAATTTATAATCGCTGAAATATTTGAAATCAAAATAAAGTTTTAAAAATCTATTATAGTTATAAATTATACATTGAGCAAGAAAAAAACCACTTTTCAATTGTAAAATTCATAAATATATAAATCCTGCAATAAAATTTAAACGAAAGGAATAAAGTTTGACATTAATAAAAATTGTAAAAAATTGTATTTGAGTCTTTTAATTTAAAAAAAAATGTTATCAAAATTTAGAAAAGGACCTTTCATGTTTTAATCGAGTTTAAAAATTCTCGGATTGATTCTCACTTTTATAATTTTTTCATAAAATTTGGTTAAAATATTATTTTTTAAACAAAACCATTTTGACATTAGTTACATTAGTTAGTACTATAAATACATTTTGAAGGGGAATTTATTATTTTACCAACAAAATCTATTATATAACTTTTTATTGCCTAATAAATTTTCTTAGTTGAATAGCATTCAAGTATGCTACCCTGGTTTAATAATTTATAATTCTTGATTATTAATCTCCATGTTAACGAAATAATGTAATAATTAGAGAGTAAATCTAATGAAAAATTAATCGCATAGATAGTTTAAATTCATGGAAAGTTTCTCTATGAAAGTTTATTGCAAAATAATTAATTAGAATATTATACAAACCTGACATAATAAAACAACCTTTAAATAAACCTACCATAAAAACCTGCCACCAATTTTCTTTAGGATATTATTTAATTCAACAAAAATCTTCTCAAGCGAAAGTGTTGTTCACTTCGGCAATCATTGACTTTCATGTTTTCGATATATTTTATATATACATATAGCCACCAAAGTTCAGTCATATAGTCTTGCATATTAGGCATTCCTATCTCAACCCTAAATCTCAAACTATATCCCGCGCCACTTGGGCAATCTCTACAAGTGGAAGACGGTTAGGTGAAGAAGCAGTTGAGTTATTTATTTATTATAAGCTCACTTTCTGCTCTCAAAATAAAATCGATTATTCAGTGTTTCGTCAAACAATTGATGAGAGTGGAAAAATCAAAGTAAGGGTGTCTGGATATTTGAATAATCGAATTTTTGTGTTGATGGACGGTATAGAATATTTAAATAAGTTGGGTAGCTGCACCTTAAGGTGTGGGTGTGAGTTGGCAGAAGGGGGGAAGGGATATTAGTCCTGACTTTGAGACTTCTTCCAACTGGAATTAGACGCAAATCATATTGGGGATAATAATTGAGACATTTTGTACAAAAAACTTATTTCATTGGTGTACTCTCTCTGTAAATCGGGAATTAGACCCTTCAAAATGCCACAGGGCTCTGAAAGTGGATTTAATCCACTGTAACTGTAATCTGCAAAATATATCTTCTGGAGAAGATTGAAGAAAATATCATCGAAATGTTGAGTTGGAATTTTTTTAACTTTTAAGTTAAGGCAAATTTTGGAGTTTATGAAATTAAAATAATGGAACATAATTATAACCAATGAATACTTTGTCTTACGAGATATCAGTTAAGTTTTAATTTGAGATACTATAATTTATAAAACAGTTCTAAAAATCATTTATGCAAAAATATTCAGAAATCGATTGTGTGCTATAAAACAAATTTTAACGGTTAATAAAAGATTCCATGAATTGTTTATTTCTGAGTTATATTAAAGAAATAGCCAATTTATTCCTCACGTTTCTAAATAATCCGTTGTATTCAGAGTTCAGATTCTATATCTCCTGGGATATGTGGATTCGCAAATATTTATTAGAGTATGTATAACTCATTAAAGGAAAATAATATCACAATCAAAGATCAGAAGTTGAAGTCATAAGCGATTAAAGAAATTCCCTATATTAATGTCAAGCAATATAGTTGCATTAATTTTGAATCATACATCATAAACATTTTTTATTCGATAATTAATTATAACTATTGTTACAATTTTGTGAAATTTAGAGCAGTAAATTTTTTAGAAAATAAATATCAAAACAAATTATTACTTCTTCTTTTACTTTCTGTTAATAAAAGTAGTTAGTCTAATCGATATTTAATCAGAAACAATTTCTTTTTAATTTGCGAATAATACAAAAGTGAAAACCTAAACAACAATTATTTATTTTTTCCGGTTAGGGCGACGTCATTAATTATTATTAAAATTAATAGATCTAAATCTTCCCTACATGGTCGGCTCTGTTCAGTGTCATAAAATAAAGAGAATATAATTTATTATTATAAATTATTCAAATTTACTTTCAGTTTTAGTATTTGTAAATGTATTATTTACTTTTTACTATTCAGTATTACTATTTACTATTACTATCTAAAGACATTTTAATATCGAAAGTTTATTAAAATCAAGTTATACTTTGTCCTAATTAATTCATTTTCTCAACAAACTGTTTTATAAAAAACCATTAAATGTGGAGGTTTTCAGAGTCGCCTAAATAAATCATACTTATAATTCGTTTTAGGACATTGTTGTTAACAATTGCAGTATTTAAAATATTTTCTTACAAATTATCATTCATTTCACTCACTACTTTTGGAGACAAGTTAATATCAGCAATATTGTTCATTTCTTTCAGTCTGACTTATTGAACTAATTATTCTAAATTTAATGTACACGCATCATTCATCCGAAAATACAAAAAAAAATAAGACAAGACATAAAAGCAACGATTATGGATCAAAATATCTCCTGATTAAATGATATAATGCAGCGTTTAATAACAAGTTTTCTAAAAAGACTTCTAAAAACGTTTCATGTTCTGCAATACTTTTTCCGCACATAAACATTTTCCATTGACCCTCAGCGACAACGACTATTCAACGAAAACAACGAAACAAAGTTAACGTGAAGGATCATAAATCACGATTTCTTTATTAAAAAGCAATAATCAATACCTTCTTTCAAAGTTCACAATTGCTCACAAAAATGTATTTGTGCCACTATAATTATCAAAATAATGTGATCTTGATCGCTGTTATGTTATGAAAGGCAGTAACTTATATGCGTTTCATAAAATCCATACGATTATAGCTCAGACAAGTCGACACGATAGCAAGAAGCTTTTCTGTCGCAGTTTTCTGATATCGCCGATTCTGTTGTCATAAATTATCGTTATATAGTAGAAATTTACCTTCCTGTAGAAGAATTTAATATCTGTGAACCCTACTTTAGCAATTAAATATGGCGATTTAACTATATCTGTGTTAAATTTATTCTCATTGTGCTTGCTGAAATGTTTTTTTAATCTTACCTACACCGATTTTATTCGTTTAATATTTAAGCTTCTGTTATTTTATTAGACATGGCATAAATACGTCTCGCATGTTAACTCGCCATTATTAGACATGGCATAAATACGTCTCGCATGTTAACTCGCCATTATTAAGCAATGAAAAACATTGGATGAACTTATTCATGAAGATTACAACAATTTTGAAATTAGTTTTTAAATATTATGACAAATTGTAAACGATATTCAAAAGATGTTAAATCTTTGTCTGTTTTATCAAAATTGTGTTTAATTTTGTTATTTTTTATTTTAAATTAAGACATGAACCGTTTTGATAAGAAAAAAAAGTTAAATTAAAGTATTTTTACTCCGGACTGAATTTTGTATTATTAGAATATGTCAGTAATACAAATTTTCTCTTGATAATTATTTTTTTAAATCATGTTTTAATTTCAGTTCACTTGACTATTTAGAATCATTGGATTTGTGTAGTATTTTGTTCATGAAATTAATTATATTAAAAATTGTATATTTGTATATGTAATAAAACTAAAATAACTAATAGGCTTAATTAACATTTTAAATTTTGACGGATTCTATATTTTTTATTGACCATAATCCATTAATAAATAATGAGACACATATCACGGGATCGAAAATATTAATCGAACGTATTTAGAGAACGTTATTCGTTTAGTGGATTTATATTATGGAAATTAGATGGTAGCCGGGCTCCAAAAGTATTTGGTTAGATAGTGTAGGATTTATAATTACAGGTTCCTTTTAACTTTGGTAATAATTTTAATACTTTGATTCTTTAATTATACGTAGACAAAATACGTTTTTTGGTAAAATTTATTATATCGATCGTCGTTAATAAACTTGAAAACCTTAATTTTATTACATACATTTTCCCATGGAGTCACCCCATATTCCGCGAAATTTCTAAGGTATATGTTTAATTTAGCAGATTTAAAAGCAATTATTTGAACGACTTTTATAAGCTACAATAAATAAAAGATATCTTGCTAAAATGCAATTAAAATGGTTTTATTACTGCCAGCGTTAATTTGTATCCAAAAGATTCCGATGGCTAAAAAAGCGATTTTATTATTCAATAAATAAAATTTTATTTTCCCATGTATTTTCAGTTTATAAAATCAATTAATTGCGGTTAGACCTTTGATAACTTGAATAATTTCTTAAATAATTATACTTATTTGTGGTCAAAAATAATATTTTCTGTATACGTATAAATTCAAATTCGCCAATTATTCAGATATTATTCGCAAAAGGTTATAAAACAAAGACATAATCTCAAAAGCATGGTCGCATTTAAAAAGCCCTTAAATTTGATCCTGAGCCGAAAAATATAATCCTGTTTGTAATTAAAATATTAATAACGCTGTATAAAAAAGCCTGATTCTTGTTGCAATATTTACATATAATTAATACAGTCTATATCTTTTAAATAATATAAAATTTCCTTTAGTTTTAAATGTTGAATTCAAAACGAAATCTTTATAATAATTTTTTATCAATTTCCTTACACTTTTAAAATAGATCATAAAAGATACCAATTCGATTTTGTGATAAACATTTTCAAAATTTATATTATTATTTACTTTAAATATATACAGGGAGCAGAATTTGGTACAGAGACTTAATCATGTTCTAATAATTAATTTAGTTGACAACATTAACATTTTTATTTCAATAAAAAATCCAAACTGTTACCGAATAAAACACATTGTGAAAAGTTTGAAACGTTCAATAAGTTAACTTTCAAAAGATTAATCGAGGTGACCTAACTATATTATACAATTTATTCCCACATTACTTATAGTTGGTCAGATATGCTACATTCAATTTGAGTGATTTTCATATCCATAAATTTTTTGAATAAATATTATCTTCCGGTATTTGGTAGATGAGGAGACTGAATCCCCTGTCATCTCTAATAAGGCACTAATTCTGGCATGTGTCCAATGGTTACTACACGAAGCGTTTATTTACACAACTGGGTGAACGCTGGACTTCATTAAAATAAGGAAAATTGTAACAACTGACTTTAGCAGATAGGGATCTTGGTAACCTTTCTGTTTATTTCTAAATTCCTCTATCTGATAAGTTTTATTAAAATTCAAATGAGCTGACCAAAAACTATCTTAAATTTATAAATGTAAGCATGATTTAATATGTTGTTGAATAAAATTAGTTTGAAAATTTTTCTGAAAAATCTTATAGTTATATTTAATAAAATATTTGTTTAATATAGAAGTAAAGTTTTTGCAAAGTTGTATTTCGTTAAAACTAAAATCGAATCGAATTCAAAATGTGTGTACTAACTAACCAAATTGACTTTTAAATATGATTTTTAGGAAATTTTACACAAATAATAACATCAAGCAAATATATGTAAATGATTCTTTCTTAAATAACAATAATTGTCTTGATGATAAAAATCGAGTGGAACATTGCAACACAAACATTGAAATAAGATTTTTTTATATATACAAAGTTAACACAAAACAAATATTGAAATCTCGTATTTAAAACACAAAATTATGTATTTTAAAATATAAACAGAGCCCTTGGTTACTATTGTAATGGAATTAAGAACATCTAAACTTTAAGAACATCTAAACTTTTGATAAATGTTAAAACAGTAAATCTTTTGATAACGTAAAGAACTGAATAAACTGAAAGTCCAAAAATCATTATACTAAATATAAATTTGGTTTCATTTTTTTAAAACATCGAGCATCAATCTCAACCATTGAAGATGTTTCTACCAACGTTCCTAACCTCATTTAGAAATCCCCTATAAAGCCATCCTCGCTTCCCCTCTTCTCACTATTGCACGAGTAAACATACTGTAAAAAGATACTTACGAATTCTTTTATTTAATCAATATATCAAATTTATAGAAGTTACTTACGATCCCAGTATTTGATTTTGAGACATTGAGTTGCAGGAAAGGTTCCTACTCGACCAGGTCTCGGTGCAGTACAGCTCGAGTTGAGATAAGTAGACGTGTTGTTGAAGGGATCCTCACAATGATGGTCCGAGTTGTTGTACGATGAACACCGGAAACAGTCCAGGCCGGAGACTATAAAATGGAACATGAAAGAAAGGAATAGAACGAAGAATGATTCTAAAGAGAGTAAGGTGTAAAGGAAGTTACTTATGTAAATAATTAGGGCACACATTATCTTTTGTAGTATATAGTAACAATTATTTTTATTATGATTTATAGTGTGAACAATATTATCGCATCCGGAAGTTCGGTGCATAGTATCAGTATAGCATTTTTGTTTATAATTAGTAAAAGTTTTGTCGAAAATGGAAAATAAGAATTTTTTTTAAATTGATAAAAAAATATTTCCAGTTCTCATTATCTTATGATTCTGTTGAATTCTTTTATGGAGGATAGTTTATATTCCAGTTTTAACACCATCACATGTATTTAATTTAACTAATTAAAAAGTTGATCTAAAGATTTTAACATAATTAAATAATGATTATTAAATATTATAAAAAATTTAACGATTTATTTTTCATGAAAAGTAGAATTTTACACTTTTTTGGCGTTGAACCTATTTCTATTCTATTCTTTTTGCACGTAAATAATTCTATTTTATTGTATTATTTTTGTTATATAAATTACTATTTACAAAATAATTCCGAAATTAAGACATAAGTTCATATTTTTAAACTTTTTAAAATTTAATTTATACAGAGGTGTTTAATATATTTTTTATTTTCGAAATATTAAAATGTGTGAAATATATAACATGCATTGTAGAAACAATTTTTATTAATTTTTAAAATAATGTATAATATATCAACACAATAAAAATTAATAATTAAATACAGTAAATTTTTTTCATTACATTTTTGCAAGGAATACAATGAATATCTATTCAATTCAATTCAATAAAAAATAGATATTGAAAATTAAACTCAATATTTATGAAGACAAATACTTTAGTTTAGTATTTAATTCATATGTTAATTAGTAAATAAATAAAATTAAAGTTTATATATTATGTTGATAAAATAGAAATAATTAATAAATGTCATTCAAATCATCAATAAATTTCATTTTAATTGGAAATCTGCTCTGCAGAATTCATTGTTCGTCTCATTGTATAAAAAGCTGAATATATTATCTTTTAAACATTTAATTAAATTTATTGATTACCTAAAGTGTTTAGAGTAAAAGATGAAATAAGAAAATATATCCAAAACAAAAATGTCTTGACAATTTATTAACACGACCAATATGTATTGTGTTGACAACATCCATTCGAAAAAATTTTATTCTTAAATGCAAAATAATATGAATTTCGTAAAATGATTTTATCAGGAAACTTAAGTATAGCTTTGGAATTATTCTCAAATACATCTTTTTAAAGATTCAAATTTAAAAAAATGCTTTTAATGTTCTATATATCTCATATATATTTATATATGAAATATTTCTGAATTACTTTATAAAATATATTTCAATAGGTAATAGTTTGTGAAAATAATAAACATTTTAAATTAATAATTTTATAAATGTATGTTTGCCTTTTTCTGGAGATCGTATTAACTCAGCGCTGTAAAATTAAATTGCAACTTGTTTTTCAGTTTTTTAAAAAAATTAATTGATAAATAATTTTAAATAATTTTTTAAAAATTTAAAAATTTAAATTTAATATATTCAAAATAAACATCGTATTATTTAAAAATGATCACATTTTGTTTGCATTTCTTCACAAACGATGGGTCGCTATTTTAGAGAAAATCACAATCAATACTGCATTAGTTATAATTTATTTTGTGTCTATGTTTCCTATATTTATTTAAATCGTATTTTTTATTTATATTAATATTAAAGTTTATTTATTCTGTAAAAATAAGTGATATTTGTTAATTATTATTTACTCCCAAATACAACTAATCCAGTGTATTATACCTGCTGTGTGCACTTCTATTAATTTCATATACAGCTGTTGAAAATCATTAGACAGCCTCGGGTTATCCTCCACAGGGCCTAAATACCTTCATAATGCAGTTTTCCAGATTTTCAGTGTGTTTCTTTCTGTTCAATTATCATTAACACATTTCTTTTTATCGTGTAAGGAAATAATCTTTTGGTCATAAATAGTGCAGAGTGGATTTATTTTTTGGAAGGAACAACTGCTGTAGCAGTATCCTGGTTTATATTTTTAAATAAATGCTTCTTCTATTAAACGATATAGAAAAATACAAATATTATTTCGATCGATAATTGGTCATTTTAATTGTGCTTTAATTATTTGAAATTCAACAGGTTTATCTATTAAATTTTATTTTAGTATCGCAAAAATTAGATATAGGCAATATTTAACATTACTTTTAATATATTATCCATTATATTATGGAGAATATTAAAATTAATCATTTTAGAAGCAATCCATTATGTTTCGCGTTTAATTTAATAATGTTTATGATTTTATATTTTAAAAGTATTAAGCTAGAAATATAAAAAGAATCTTACAAATTCTATTTTGAAATCCTTCTATAATTACAAGTTTAATATAAAATAAATGGATATACCGAAATACATCCCTATATGACAACGATAGGTTTAAAATTTATATTTGCATAAGCTTTATAAATAAATCTATTTTATTTAAACTCATAAATAGAAGTTTCGCTTTTTCAAAAAATAATTTTTATAGTTTTGATTTTCATATTTAAATTTATTCATTATTATAGCAATAACCTCATTTCAATTGGTTAATCAATTTCAAAATTAAATGAACTGAAAACCATGAATGTCAAATATAAAATCAATATTAAATTGATTTTTTTAACTTGAATATTAATTGAATTGGAAATTTATGTAAAAAGTAAAATTATTTTTTATAAATACGAAAAAGGGACGACAAAAAATTATTATATGAAAGATATAAATAATAATACATAATCCTATGAAATATATTTATTTATAGTTTGCAATTATATCGATTTGAATTAAATAAATAAAAGTAATTAAATAAAATAAAATAAAATAAAATACATAAAAATAATTAAGAATAAGAGTTTAGCTTTTTAATTTAAACGAATTTATTCCCCACAGTAAATTTTATCTATAACAGTTCCGAAAAATTGTGGCAAATCATGAATATTTTTTATAAAATCAATAAATCAGTTCATAAATAATATTGTTAAGCTTAATATTTTTTTAATATAAAATGAGAAACATTATTAGATTAAAGTGAAAAATAATGGATTGCTTCTAAACTGATTAATTTTAATATTCACCACAATATAATCGGATAATATACTAAATGTTATATTAAATATTACCTATATCAAATTTTTACACATTTTTTAATGTATAAAAAAATATCTCATATATCGATGACGTCATTCACTTTGACTGTATAAAACTGAGTAAAATAGTTCATATGAAAATATAATAAAATATAAACATCTGAAAAAGGTTTGTTGTACAATAATATTCGACTTATCAAGGTTTTTTTAATTCTTTATTAGAAAATGTTACATTTTTATATTCTTTTATATATTGCAACCATTTTAGTCCATATTGAAATTTGTACTAGTCGATCTATCGCAAAATAAATTATACATCCATAATATGATCCAATCATGAACCCTATTTAAGAATGTTTAAAAGTGTTATACAAAGATATTGTACTTTTACAAGTATAAGAATGTACAAAAACTTATTTAATGATTTAGGAGTAAAACAAATTTTCATATTTACACGGAATGAGTAATCGATAAATTCGAAAATATTTTGACTAAGCAAACATGCCCCAAAATGTTAATATGTTACTTAAAAGGTACACAATTATGGGCAAGTTAAAATACTTTGCTTACTGGAAGCAAACAAATTTGTCAAAATTATTGTTTCAAACTGTTTTTCGTATCTATAATACTTATGTAAAAAGATTTACTAAGTTTAACCCGAAAATAGTATACTTGGACGTCACGTTTCTTTCAAATCAACTAAAACTATTAATGATATTATCTGGCAAGGGAAGTAAACAAATAATGATTATGAACACATAGAATAAAACGTAAATCAAAATAATTTTTAAAATACAGCTCAACAACTACAAAAAATACAATTATAAAATTAGATTAAACAGAAACGGAAAAATTAAAAGTTTCAAGATCGGTCTATAGTTTGTTCTTATTAATTTTGTCCAACATTTATTATAATTTGATTTATGCTGTTTCTATTTGTGCCCAATCACCCTAAAATCGGTAATAGACTTAATTAATAAATTAGGTTTTTCCAAAAAGGTGTTAAATAGTGGCTTGTATATAGCACTTATTTCAGAATTTAGTTTGATAATGTTAACTCTATATGTAATAAAAATATAAATTAAAATTATCTATAATATTATTAAAAGGGGACATCAAATATTGTGGAATTTCAGTTTCGCTTGTGTGTAATATTGATTCAAATATAAATATCTCTGTAGTATATACTGGTTGGGGTGTTTACTTCAACATGTTCAATTTTAAACATGTTTATACTAAAATCTTCAAAATTACATACAGCTGTTGGCTTCTATATACCTGACTGATAAGAAGAAACGATAAGACATTTTTGCTGTACCATAAAACTGTAAGGTTTTAGGTGTTGTGATAGACTTATACAATAACATATAGAAAATATGAATAATAATAGTTTAACCAAAAGAAAACACCAATAGATTATCTTGAATCTGAATTGTCATTTAAAGAAAGAAAGTAGAAAAAATAGATTTAAAAATTCAAATGTATTATATTGTAATCGACATAATTTTAATTTTTTTAAATTATTATATTTAAAAAATGTATTTTGCATTTGCTTAATTAAATCAAAATGAATTATCAAAAAAATGATATATGCACACCTAACTGTAAGCTACCATGCTTACTTTATACATTGCTAACAAACGCATTCATTTATATTTTCATAGTGTCTGTATATTTTTATTTTTCACTTACCGGAACTCCTAATCATGAGAACACTGTAGAATAAGGCGAATACCGTGAAGGCACTGCTGGACGTAAATACACAGATATATTTTGTCATGTTGTTAACTAAAAACTTTCCAAATATTATCTCGTCTTTTAGAAATATAAACGGTGGTGAAATCTTCTTGTTAAATTACTGAAAAGTTCACAAATGTTATTCCTATAAATTTATTGAAATTAATTTGGCGCTGAAAAGCATATTTTAATTTGTCTTCTTTTCTATTGCTTGATCTTCTTTAGAGACATTTAAGCGAGCAATTTTGAATACAATGGAAACTTGTTTAATCAGAGAAAGTAGTGAATCACATATTTCTGAACATTTGCCATCAACTATAACAAACTAACTGTAATGGGATGCAAATCTGTTCGGATCAGAAAGCCAGAAATATGACCTTGTTCGTGGTATAAGATGCTTTCTGATTGGCTGATAACTATCAAGTTTGCATTAGTATATTTTATAGGATAACTGCTTTTATTATTTTATAACCCAATCTTGAAACTGAAATTATGATAATGAGATTGCTTTAGCTAACTGAGTTCATCAAGCAATATCAATGTTTTTTCGTCCAACTACCAATTTCACTTATACAACAAATTATTCAACTCCTAAAAGTGTTTTATAGAATAATTTTTGATTATATCTTTTTTAAAAGAGAGTGTTTTCATTTGACTTTAATTTTATTTCACATAATACTTTTAATATCCAACTGTAATGAGTGCTATCTACTCATAAAAGCACCAATATAGGCCACACCAAACTGCCCTTGGCAGCCATGAGGGGGTCCTAATAAAACAAAATGGCCGCCAAAATTCTTGTTAAACTTAAATATCTTAAAAACGAATAATATTTTCTATATCAATATGTATTTATAAAAGTTTCAAATGTCATATAAAATTCATTTCATCAATAATTGTTTCTTAATTTTTCTATTCTGCTTATTTGGAATTATTTAATTTTTTGAACTAGTAGGTATGTTATTCATATTTTATTGTTGCAGGTTATGCATTTAAAACTTTAAAATATTAAGGAAACGATTATACTTAATCTGTTAAACAATTAAAATCTCCGAGATTCTTTTCATAATTAACAAAGCAACTTTAAAAAGGGAAAATGACTTCCTAATTGAAGTCCAGCACCCTATCTCATTTTCTGAGATTCTTTACAAATGTCATATAACTATAAATAGATCATATGAATATATTATTAAATAATAACAGTGGATTTCCATAATATATATATAACTAGTGTAAGTGTTTCAAAAAAATAAAATGTGATCATCATGAAATTTAAAACTTAAGCACTTATTCCTTTACTCAAATCTGATTGATCAAAAGTTGTAATAAATGGTTTTCGGCCATTTCCTCATAAACTATTGGTTCAAACAAGGGAAATTTGACATACGGATATATATTTTCATCCTCTAACTGATTCCAATGCTATTAAGAAAGCTAAGTTTGAAAAGGTCTTCATTTTAAAATCGTTTTATAAATATTGTAACATGCCGGCTTCTTCTGTCCAGTTATGTTGAAGAACATAATATAGCTGTACTATAGGAACGAGTATAACATTGCATCAAAAACACCCAAATTAGATGGTCAAATGTTCATCAAATTTCATTTCGACACTATATATCCGATATGTATGAAATTTGCACAGTAAGTGTAAAACATAATTATCATTTGACGATCTCTCAGAAATTTTTATTTAGCCAAAATTGTCTCGAAAAAATAATGTAATTTGACCTTCCTATTTTTCTACAGAGTTATTTAAAGAACAGGAGCAGAGTAATTAACTAAGGTACTCATGAGTTAAACCACGAGATTCTACAATTAGATATCTTACATTAAACTTTGTAGACTAAAATTTGACTGAAACTTCCAAAACTGACGTCAGGTTTTAAATCCGAAGCTTCATTTGGTCGTAAGAAGACTTAAAAGTGGTTTTAGGCCAACATTGAGTATTGAATAACTTATTTTTTTAAACTTGATTGACTTAATAATTTTGAGAAAAATAGACCTAGCAAATATTAAGTAAAAATTGAGAAAAACTAAGTAAAATATTGAAAGGAGGCTTCGCTAAGGAGTATTAAAGTTAGGGTTAAATTAGTGGTTACTTTGGGATCTCAGAATTTTAGATATTAACAATACCCCTTCGTCTAATACGTCTGCTCATTGAGTTCCTCCTTTTCATTTAAATTCTATATTTTGCTTTTTTGTCGCTTTTGGTCACTTTTGGTCACTTAAAGAGATCTCAAGGGAGTTCTCTAAGTTCGATTGAGCTAATTTTTATTTTCCTCATAGATTCCTCTCCCCAAGACGCATCGTTTAGGTTACCTTATTTTTGTTTTATTTGTTACAGTTTTTCTTAATTTTCTCCAAAAAAATTGTTTTAAAGAAAATTAACCCTCCATTGGATTACATATTAAGGAAATATCTAAATCGTGTCTGTATAAACAAATAGGAACACGTAACTCACGTAGCTGCATCTTTGACATCTTTCCCGTCTCTGTGGGCCGGGTAGTTTTCGTTTAATTTACAAATAATCACCCTTGTGAATTTGAGATTTTTAAAACTATAGTTTTATATTTATATTATTTATATTTATTTATAAATAATGCACTTTGTCGGTTCGTAAGATTTTCTAACAAGCTGACACCTTGAAATCTACAATAAATCATAATTTACGAAAAGCATTGTGTTTTTATTCATCAATCTGACAATGACAAGGCTGGTAAGGCTGATAATGACAAGGCTGGTAAGGCTGACAAT